>CM050163.1:369896900-370132381 GCA_027410445.1 Discoglossus pictus
AGGATGAGGAGGGAGGATGAGGATGAGGAGGGAGGTTGAGGATGAGGAGGGAGGTTGAGGATGAGAAGGGAGGTTGAGGAGTGGGGTTGAGGAGGGTGATAAGGGAGGGGGAAGAGACACAGGGAAGGGAGAGGTTGGAAGAGACACAGGGAAGGGAGAGGGGAGAAGAGACACAGGGAAGGGAGAGGGAAGAAGAGACACAGAGAGAGAGGGGGACACAGAGAGCACAAGCGGGACACAGGGGGCAGCACATTTCCCACCCTCGGCTTATACTCGAGTCACTCATTTTACCCAGTATTTTGTGGTAAAATGGGTGCCTTGGCTTATACTCGGGTCGGCTTATACTCGAGTATATACGGTATATATATATATATATATATATATATATATATATATATATACATATATACAGACATATGTCAATGTACTGCAGTAAAATTTTCAGCAATCTGCTGCCCCCTGAAAGTGTACTGCCCTAGGCCTGGGCTCCATGCGCCAGGAATCCACCCCTGGTCAGCTATATAATAATTATTCTGAGCAAAGTAGAATGCTGTAGCATAGAGAACAGAAGGGAAAGGGGCACTAATACAGAAACCTTCAAATTATTTAAAGGACAGAAAAAAAGCTCTGTATATTTCAGAAAAAAGAGGAATATTTGAAGTTGGATAATTTTAAGTTAAATGAGAAAGAACTATTTTATAGGAAGGGTAGTAGATAAGTGGAACATTATTATGCTGAAAGGGCATGGACAAATGCTTTAAATGAATTCAAACATGCATGGGGCACGCATAAGGCTATCCTAAAGCTTTATCAAGCAAAACTATAAAATAGATAAAATATGCAGACTAGATGGCTCTATTTGGGTCTTGAAAAAATCTAAACTTTTGGAATAAACCTTGGAGGAGACACTTAAATAGTTATTTTAGTCTTCATAATAATATAACTGATAATTTTATAAAGATTTTTTTTGTTTCAATATTTTTTATATTGTTTTCAGGATTTAATAATATTTTAACATACAGTTTGAATTATATTCAATGTACATACACTAAGCAGCAGATCCCAGTTGTGTAAAGGAAGTTCAGTTATATTAAATTACTTGTCAATAGGTTTGAGTTCTAATACTGCTGTGAATTATACCAATCAAATTGTTCAATAGTAGTGACATTAAACATTCAGAATCAGGTTTAGGTTCCAGTACTGTTGGAAAATATGCCAAGCAAGTTGTTCAATGTGAAATTATTTGTAGTGAACATTTTCAATGGAAGAGACAACACAATACAAAGAATATGTACAGTGCCTTGCAAAAGTATTCACCCCCCTTGACTTTTTACCTATTGTGTTACATTACAGCCTTAATTTCAATGTTTTGTTAATCTAAATTGTATGTGATGGATCAGAACACAATAGTCTAAGTTGGTGAAATGAAATGAGAAAAATATATTCTGTGACCGTTTGCTTTCTAGAGGATAGTGCCAGGTACAGAGTGTGAAGAGTTCTTGACAGGAGTGACTCCTGGAGAACTCCTAATTGGTCCTGCTGGAGCTACACTTTAAGTCCTGGAAAGCAGACATGGGAAGTGCTGCTGCCTAGGCTCTGATGTGAGCAAAACGAGGAAGCGGCAGCCAGAGGCTCTGGGGCCTAGCCAAGGAGACAAGCTGTAAGTAGCCTGGAAAGTACAGCTAGCAGAGAGAGCTTTCAAGTGCCTGCATTGCTGCAAAGAGAAGACTGGGTGATAGTTTGCTCACACAAATATAAAAAGGTGAACTGTTTTGGAGAAGCTGTGTTTGGAGTGCTATACTGCTGTTTCCTGAAGCTGCAAGTGACAAGTCCCGTTGGATATTGTGGACTGTTTGATCTGTGGAGTGAGAGGACAGCCACAGAAAATGTGTGTGCTGTCATTAGAGAGAGAGACAAACCAAGGAAGCTGATATTGGAAACAAGTCCAATCTGCTGAAGACCTGTGCTGCAGACTAAAGCCACCTGCAAGGCCGATTACATTACTGCAAGATCAGAAACCCCTTTTGTTTTCTTTATTACCCCCAGGGAAGAGACTGTTGTGCTTATCAAGACTTTATCTTTTAGAGTACACTTGGTACTCGTTATAAGGGTCCCTGTGGGTGGGTACTTGGAGAAAAGGGTGGGCTGGTACCCTGGCCACAAGGTGGCACTATACCATATACCAGAGACTGTTTGTATCCTGGCCACAAGGCGGCACTATATCGGCTGATAAATACCTGAGACAGTTTATAAACTACTACACCAGGTGGCGATAGTAACACTACCAAATTTGAGAGACTGTTGTGCCTGCTCTCCAAAGAGACACAAGACGTGGGGAAAAGACAAACCCTGCTAACCTCCACTGGAAGTAGTACGACAGGATACATTTTTGTGAATTATATTTCTCCGGAGCAGAGAAGCTGCCCGGGTGTAGTCAGGGTGTTCCTGAATGTCTAGTAAGAATGTTTAGGTAGATTTTTCTTTTCTTTTTCTTAAAGTTAATTACTACATCTGGATCCTTGTTTATGAGCCCTATAAAAACCAAGTCTCCTGTATCAAAAATCTACGTGTTGTCGACCCTTTTGTTAAAAAAGTCACAGTGGTAGACGTCCATCCGTATCACAATACATAAAACTATGTTTTAGAAATAGAAAACAGAAAATTGGCATGAGCGTATGTATTCACCCCCTTTGTTATGAAGCCCATAAAAAGCTCTGGTGCAACCAATTACCTTCAGAAGTCACATAATTAGTGAAATGATGTCCACCTGTGTGCAATCTAAGTGTCTCATAATCTGTCATTACATATACAAACATTTTTTGCAAGGACCTAGACGCTGGAACACCTAACCAAAAAGCACCACTAACCAAACACTGCCAAGAAGACCAAGAGACTCTCCAAACAAGTAAGGGACAATGTTGTTGAGAAGTACAAGTCAGGGTTAGGTTATAAAAAAATATCCAAATCTTTGATGATCACCAGGAGCATTATAAAATCTATCATAACCAAATGGAAAGAACATGGCACAACAGCAAGCCCACCAAAACTCACAGACCGGGCAAGGAGGGCATTAATCAGAGAGGCAGCACAGAGACCTAAGGTAACCCTGGAGGAGCTGCAGAGTTCAACAGCAGAGACTCGAGTATCCGTACATAGGACGACAATAAACCGTACGATCCATTTATGGCAGAGTGGTCAGAAGAAAGCCATTACTTTCAGCAAAAAATAAAATGGCACATTTTGAGTTTGCGAAAATGCATGTGGGAGACTCCCAAAATGTATGGAGGAAGGTGCTCTGGTCTGATGAGACTAAAATTGAGCTTTTCGGTCATCAAAGAAAACAATATGTCTGGCGCAAACCCAACACATCACATCACCCAAAGAACACCATCCCCACAGTCAAACATGGTGGTGACAGTGTTTTGGATTTATAAAAATAATCCCATTATGTAATATCTGTTCCTGTCCAAATCATCCGTCTGTTGGCCATGTGTGCACACAGAGACAGAAATTTACACAGACCCAAAAGTTCTGGTATAAAACTTCTTGTATTCTTCCCAACGAACGAACCCCCCCAAATACAACATAGGAACTTATATAATATAAGTTGATCAGATATAACAATCGTACGACTCATTGTTAGACAGTGAGTTAGTTATTGATTGGTTGACAAGGTAGGAAGGGTCCTTCCATATTTGGTCTCGGATGTTGATGTCATTATGGTCAGGTTATGTGAAGCTTCTGATTGGCTCTGGAAGGTGGCGGGGCTCATATCCTTATTTGGTCACGGATATAAATGTCATCTTAGGACTCCCAGGATATGACTCAGTAGCCATCTTAGGACTCTCAGGATACAGCTCAGTAGCCATCTTAGGACTCTCAGAATACAGCTCAGTAGCCATCTTAGGACTCTCAGAATAAAGAATAAACGTAATTAGTGCCTTATCATATGATATATTGTAAGGAAAGGAATGCAGCATGGACATAATATACATTTTCATTAATTTTGTCCACAACAACAGCATCATGCTTTGGGGATGTTTTTGAGCAGCCAGGACTGGGAAACTGGTCAGAGTTGAGGGAAAGATGGATGGTGCTAAATACAGGGATATTCTTGAGCAAAAGCATTACCACTCTGTGCTTGATTTGAGGCTAGGATGGAGGTTCACCTTCCAGCAGGACAATGACCCCAAACACACTGCTAAAGCAACACTTGAGTGGTTTAATGGGAAACATGTAAATGTGTTGGAATGACCTAGTCAAAGCCCAGACCTCAATCCAATAGAAAATCTGTGGTCAGACTTACAGATTGCTGTTCACGAGCGCAAACCATCCAACTTGAAGGAGCTGGAGCAGTTTTGCAAGGAGGAATGGGCAAAAATCCCAGTGGTAAGATGTGGCAAGCTCATAGAGACTTATCCAAAGCGACTTGGAGCTGTGAGTGCCGCAAAAGGTGGCTCTACAAAGTATTGACTTTAGGGGGGTGAATAGTTATGCACATTGATTTTTTTCTGTTATCTTGTCCTATTTGTTGTTTGCTTCACAATAATAAAAAAAAAAACTTCAAAGTTGTGGGCATGTTCTGTAAAGTAAATCATGCAAATCCTCAAAGAATCCATGTTAATTCCATGTTGTGAGGCAACAAAACATGAAAAATGCTAGGCACTGTAACATCAACCTAAAATAAATAATTAATTACAAATATGATAATAATTACAAATTGGTCTTCATGACGAGTCTTGATCTTTTCAGTATTTATCGTGTAATCCGCCAGGGGATCCAAGTCTTTCTGTTATGCTTAATGAAGTGTATTGGGATAGTGAGGAGTATTTTATTAATTAGGAAATGTTAATTGCCTGTGGGTTGGACAACCAATTGTTCCAAATATCTAGGAATTGAGGGATGGAGTTCGTTAGTGTATGTGTGCATCTATTGTGAATCATTATATGGTTCAACTTATATTTTACTTCTTGAATTCTAAGAACAGGAGATTTCCATGTTTGTGCTATATGACTTTTTGAAGAGGTCATAAGAAACTGTAGCCACTTGTTCTGATTTTTGATATCATTTGGAAGTTTCAACCCAACAGGCATATATCAATTGAAAGGGGATAGGGGTATTTAGAATTTCAGAAGCTTATTCCTGGACCAAAGAGTTTGCACTACCGGGCAGTCCAACCATATTATATAAAGATTTATTTTAAGTGTTATTACTGAAAAGGTGTAATAAATTACATTCATAAGACCTTGAGAAAAATGACACCTTCAATTTCAAGAATTGGCTCCTCTTTGGAGATATATACAATGACATCCAGATATGTAAAAATTACATCATTTTTATTGAGTCCATATTTTAAAAACAAAAAATGACGTTGCATATAAAAATTAAAAAAAGAAAGAAAACATCAACGTCCAGCTTTGTACAAAATTCTGCTTATTCTAATTGTAAATCTAAAATGAGACACTTAATATAATGTCTTTAAGGAAATTAATTATACATACGCCATGCCCAAACCATTCCTAGAATATATAGGTTTCTATACAGTTATACAGCTTCTAATTAATGTAGGTACATTTTAAGATATTTTGCCCATTATATATTTTTTTAAATCTCATTAATTACTAGACAAACAATTACTTAATATGTACAGTTCATATAGTTCATGGTTGCTGTTACAGAGTATAGATACACAAAGTGACTTGAGTGCTGTGAACATATTATTAAATAAAGTATTAAGGTGCTATATTTAATCAAAGTGATTAATAGGGTCAGTCCCTAAGCTGTCTGTCTTGACAGAACTTGTGACCCACCACTTATCCCCTTACTTTGTAATAAAACTAACTATACTACTCTCCTACCAAATTAATACTAAAATACCCTATTAATATGTGATGGCATGGAGGCCTGTCACTTAACCCTTACACTGACATTTTAAGGCTCTGAATCTGCTCTATATAAATATCACTCTGAAGCAGAATATCCCAATCACATATATAGTTGTGAGCATGCGAGCTGATGCTAACGCGGCTGTCGCAAAGGCGTTCCTTGCCAGCAACTGCGGACCTTGCTAAATTTACGTAGTTACAAAAGGAAAATACGAGACACGTTACGACCAATTACGACACCTGAAAATCAACTAAGCGAGAGAAAAAATGGCCTCCGATTAAAACGAAAACAAGACTAAAGAACCCTAAACACGCAAACACTACCATAAACACGCAAAACACAACCAAACAGCTAAGGATATTCTGAAAAAGTCGGACGACATCCAAAATGAAGGACGCTAAATCAGCCACAGCCGCATACCACACCTTAGCTGCCATTTTAGAACAATAACTTATATAATGCGGAAGTACACAGCTACGCTAACGGATTTGTCTCGCGCACGCACATTATTACACTCCACACATTCATCACGCTTACACAGCAGCTCCACAGCACTGATGCTGCAGCAACATCAAAACAGATTGCCAGCTCTTCAAGAGAATGCTTCCTGCATATATTACTTCAAAATAGGTAAAGTATATTACTTTATTATTCTATTATTTATTTTATTATACACCAAACAGAATTAGCTCACTTACAATTTCATTGCCGTCATTTTTTGACGGGCAATTCGCTAGTATACAATATATACATGTGCAATAAATTGAAAAATGTTGCATAATATACATTGATAGAGTTAGAAGCATGTATAATATATATTATAATTATCTCCCAACGTGGAGCGGGTGATTACCACAACTAGTACACTCCTGCAGCGCTTCCTTGTGACGTCATCAGAGGCGGACAGTGGTGCTAGGGGAGTGCGCTGTGGGAGTGTACTAGTTATGGTAATCACCGGCGCCACGTTGGGAGATACTTATAATTTATATTATACATAGTCGTTCTGCAGTGCACGAGCACCTCTGTATATAGCACATTTGTGTAGTGTGCCATGGTTGTGGATGAGAGCGAGGGCGCTTGCTTGTAGTTATGGGGGTAAAAGTGTCAAGGGTGGAGGTTAGAGTCATGTTATACTGTGAAGTGGAGATCAAGGCAGGTAAGGGTGGTGAGGGGCTGAGAATGGGTTTTAGCACATTGCGAAGTTGTTATGGGCTAAGTGCTTAAAGGTTCTATCATGGATTGAAGAAGGGTGGTGAGAGGAAGGTGAGGCGAGGTTGCAAGTTAGCAGGTGGTGGTCAGATAGAGAAAGAGGGGAGATGACAGGGTTGGAGATAGATTACAGCTACTTGCAGAGGGATGGGAGAGAAGATGCAGATAGTGTGAACTTCAAAAGATGAGAATTGGACGGTTGGAACTGGGGGTACGAAGTGAAAAGTGCAGCAAGAGGATAGCAGTATGCCCACACCTCCACCTTGTTTGTTCCCTGGTCTAGGAGTGTGGCTGAAGTGTAGGCTACCATATGAGAGTGCAGTCAGATGGAGTGAGCCAGGTTTCTGTGATAGCCAGTGATTTGGATCAGACCACAACTGTCTGAGCTAGATATCTGTTCCTTTCCCAATTAGTGGTGGATGTGCACATCCCAGAGAAATAAGACACAGACACAGTGTTTCTGTATAATAATTCTCAAAGCGCTCTATTCCAAAATGGCAGTGTACAAGTTTATATATAAAAACGTTATCTGATCAAACGTCACATGATTCCTTTGTCTAGGAATCAATAGCTTTATTGATTGGTTCAAAAATGCTGCAGTCTGCTAGTGTCATAATGGTCAGTTGAAGAAGGATCAGTTCATTGGTCTAGAAGGCAGGCGGTGCCTGTATCCTTATTTGGTCACGGATGTTTGAATCATCAGGCCACTCCCAGTTGTAGTTCTGTAGCCATCTTGTTATGACTGGATGTAGTACATCCTCCATCTTAGGTAACCTTCGACGTTACTTATTATTAGTAATCTTCTCATTTATACATACATAAGTGAATAAGGAATAAAGAGAATATGGCAGACAAACATAATAACATTTAAAGACATTTTCCTAATTTCCATCCATAACAGTCCCCCCTAAAATGTACTGTTATGTTATTAGTGAGTGTGCAACCTAAGAAAAGCAGCTATGCTTATGTTAATGCGTGATGAGGGGTAAACTCCCCCCTAAACACTAGGTGTATATCTGTCCCTGAGGATGAGGTGCATGACTGCAAGAAAGCCCTAAGCATCTGTGCTGCGAACACCCATTCTTCTTTGTACATTTGAGTAGCCATGGCTTACCCACGGCCCCTCCTGCCACTGTCACAGACAAGTCAGATGCCTTTCCCTAGCCCCTTGTATCAGGAACATGTGTGACAAGGGGCTTATGTGGAAACCTCACTCCTAGATACAATAGACTGTAACATCTTATGTGACTTGTCACAGTTGTCATCATCACAAAGTTCTTGGTGCACAAAGGTTGGTGTGACTCCAGTAACTGACTTCTTTAAATATGTTCGGACACAGGGGATAATACAGCAGGTAACAAATGCAAGAATTATCAGTATTGAAAGAAAGACAATGTCAACCTGTAACAATACCCTCGGCCAGTTATTCATCCACCCAAACCATTTATCCCAATAGTTTGTGGTTCCAGAACTCTCCTTCAATTCTTGTGCCTCGTTGTTTAGTTCTTTAATGGCTAAAGTAATTTTACCGTTTGGACCCGTATTATCAGGTATGTAGGTGCAGCAGTTGCCAGTGTCGGGGAGCATTTTACACTCCCCCCTTTTTAGCAAGGATCAAGTTTAGTGCCATTCTATTTTGGAAGGCCATGTGTGATGTGGCCTTCAATTGTTCTGCAATGCCTTTTAAGGCATCCTTAGTGTAGTTAACAAATCGTTGCTGGTTATATTAGATATAATTAATCCAGGCAACATTCTTATTTACACCAATCATTGGTATCAGTGATTCAAATCCTGCTTCTATCTGGTTTCGGGCCTTAAATTGGTCGGGCACCCCCCTTGGGACTCCAATAGTATCAATATACACATGTGGGTCAAAACTTTCCCGAGGTTCAGATGATGAAGTTTGTCTTCTCTTTCTGGACCTTGCTGGGGAGACATTAGGTAGATTGTCATCATAATAAGTTGGGACAATGTGTAACGGCATTATGGCTTTAGCCAAGGTACATTCCCCACGCCATACTCCTGACAGTCTTACCCTGAGTTTCATATCCCCACATAACCAATATATGTCCCCTAAAGATTGGGTCTGATTGACTAGCAGTGTGGATGATCCATCTCTATATGTGTGACAAAATTCACTTGGGAACTTCTGCAGATTGAACCCATGAGAAACGTTTTTCCTGTAACACGTATAATTTCCGGGGTATATAGTTATACCTCTCCCTGGATGGGGATTATTAGTTATCACAGGGTACGTCTTTTTCCATTGCTCACACTCATCTGTATAGCTACCTTTTTTTAAACAGGCTCAAGAAACATTTCTCTTCCTGCAAAGGTATAGTAAGTGGAACAGTACCTAAATGAGGCCTAGCATGGCCACATACATAACAGTTGGTCTTATTACTTTCCTGTACATTGTATTTCATGCATTCCAACCACACATTAAGATCTGAGAATCCAGTCTCAGTAGCTAACGTGTCCTCATACGTTGGGTCACCAGTAGCAGTCATTGTTCCAATGTTCTGGGGCCCTGGCTTCAATGTCTGCAATGCCAGAGGTAAGTCTGGGTGCTTATATAGATCTGCTATCTTAAATTCGCCCGTTAATTTAGCACTTTGTCCTCTAACCCAAGCCCTCAATATATATGTGTCAGCATCCATGGGACGAGGGTTTTGTATGGTTAGAGCCAGTTGCAAATTAGAACCAGATACCCCACTATTCAGACATCGACCAGTCTTTATTAGAGTCATTCGGTCAAGGAGGGATCTACCCTGGTCATGTTTCTTATATGCAGCACTCTGAGGTATATAATTTGAAGGTGTCGCAGTGTTCCATTATACCGCCTTCCATGTGTCACAGTGTCTTCCAGCAGTTTCATCAATAACACATATGGATAGGTCTCTCTTATATATATTACATTGTTCGGGGATTGGAGGGCAGTGAACAATGTCACAGAAGTCAAAGGTGTATGTAGCAACATGTGTAGTATGTGAATTGTACCAAAATGTAATGCCATCCTCATGTTTTGTAATGGTTACATGTTGAGCCTTGCTCACGTATACCGCAAAGAACAGAATAAACCACTGGGCTGTACTCATTGTGTTGTTTCCTGGTCATCAGGGGGAGGAACCTTTTTGCAATGTGATGCGTGGACCCAAGTAGCTTTCCCTTCCAACTTAACTGATGTAGCTGTGATCAGTAGTACTTGGAATGGGCCTTCGTATCTGGGTTCCAAAGGGGTTTTCCTCACAAATTTCTTAACCAGGACCCAATCTCCAGGAAGTAGTTCATGAGTACCAGTGATTACTTTCGAATCTGGAATAGAAGAGAACACTTGTGCATGTATTTTAGTCAGTGCTTGAGATAAAGCAATCACATAATCAACAAATACATCAGATTTAAATTTCAATTGCTGAGGATAATAACACCCTAATCTAGGAGCAGACCCAAATAGGATATCGTGAGGGGACAGAGAAACTTCTCTCCAGGGGTGTACCCCATGCTTAACAGTGCTATAGGGAGACTTTCTGGCCATGAGATACCAGTTTTTATTTTTGTGCTATTTCAGCGACTGGTTTTAACTTCACCATAACTGGTGAAACTCTAAGGTGTCCAACTTTGTTACAATTAAAACACTTTCTTGTTCTTGTTGGCTCTGTTTCCTCCTGCTCAGAAGACACCATAATGTGTATAGACTTCTTATTACCTTGTGAGGGCTCAAGCCCTTTTACTACTAATAACAAAGTCTCTAATGGCAACACCTTGTATTCAGGACGAGATGTTAATAAATCTTTCCTGATGGATTCTCTTCAATCCCTCCACAAAGGCTGCTCCCAGCATCTGAGACCTGTGTCTGGAATGATATATTACCACTGACTGTTTTATCCTGTGTAATATCTGACAAATGAATAGCCTGATCTGCTATTTCATCCGTAGCGCATGCTATTAATAACTCACAGAATTCTATATCAGCGTTGCAGACAGGCATGCAGGAGTTAACTACATGAGCAGAGACTAGCAGGGGGAGTCGCTCACAGAGGATCTAAAAATATACCAGTATATGAGACAGAAATTGTCTCGGAGTAACTTTCTGAAAACATCCTAAAGTAACGTTGCGTTTACTTTTTTCTTTCGTATTCTTCTTGTTCCATAGTAAAACTTAATGAAACATTGAATGTCTCCTATATCTTCCTTTTAATAAGAATTAATATTACCAAAAAGTAGTGGATACAGGGCACTGACTCCAGCAGTGGTGGTATAGTAGATGTTGTTTGCCTTTAAGATGGGGTATAGGGGCGTGTATCCAGTGGGTGCGGTGGGCATCGTCATAAAGTTATAGTCAACTCCCACTTTTCTAAGTTGGAAGCCATGACAGGGCGGTGGTTGGGCGGCACCGTCACATTAAGAGGAGTGTTCGGGTGTGGGTTGGGCCCCATCTTTGGGCTGTGGCTGAATGGAATGTAACCAGCCACCATTCTTCTATTTTCCATCAATAATACAGACAGACATATTTTCACTTAAAAACTAACACACACACAGAAGGTGGGAGTAGGAAGAGGAGTGGTCTGCTATGCTTAACTGTGAGGGGGTGGCCAAACCCCTAAACATGTCTTCTCAAAATGCAAACCAGTCACCTCCCTTTCCAAAGAGTACAGTATCGAGTAAAGTTACAAACACACAGAAACTTCAGACAAAATATTTCAAAAGAATACATAACCAATTCTCAGAGTCTGCGTCCATGTGTATATATATTGAACCATTTACTTTTTAAATCAATCTCCTCCCAGGACACACCTACTTTTACACAAACATTTCTTCACGTACTGTATCGACCTTCAAGCAAATTTAATAACCGCATGAAAACATGCACAGAAACATGAAACATGACAGTTATTTCACTTACTGTACAAATTCTTCACTTACTGTACAAACTCATACGACCTTAAGCATTGGCATAGAAAGAATTATCTTAACTAAGATACGTCCTTAAAAGAATTAACGAGATGGGAGGAGGGAGTACTCCTTTCCGCCGTGTGCTCTGACCTTGACTGTCATAGCTGCAGAGAAATTCAGCTTCTCAAGTACAGGGAGATAAATTCTAAGCTACATTTCTCACCAAAACATGCATCACAACCAGCAATAACATTTAAACAATTTCTTTAAATGTGTGCTAAAATTGACGCCCCCAGGGTTATAGTGCAATTCGCGCACTATCAATCCGTCCCTGGAGTCTGCATCCCACATACATGCTTTTACACCTTAGTGTGTGATAGACGTCTCTCGGGGTTTCCACGCTACCAAGGCACGAACATCATGACCCCCGCGAGATACTCGCCTACCCAACATGCATAGACCCTCCTTAGGAAAGGTATGTCAAATGACACTGATTCCCAAGGTACATATATGCATGTCTTGTACGTACAACTGTATCCGGTTTAATGTGCTACTAAGGCATTACCAATCCGTCCCCGGAGTCTGCTGTACGCACACATGTATGTCCTGGACCACAATATCTAAGAAATCACAGTCACTCGACCCACACTCTCAACAGTCATACACAAGTAACAGATATCTATTATCACAGGTTTTTAAAAACGGACCTTGAGCAAGCTATGCCACCTGTGCTTTGGATGCTTTTCAATAGCTGAGTGTTAGGCAAAGATAGTGGCTTGCACAGTACTAATCATCGACCTTACCAGACATATTTCATGAAGGCTCCTTCTGCTGATGAAAGCCACCACTTCGCTCCCTCCAGGCTATTGTCAGGTCATAACTCAAGGCCCCACGTAAAGGCTCCAACTGATTTGGATCAGACCACAACTGTCTGAGCTAGATATCTGTTCCTTTCCCAATTAGTGGTGGATGTGCACATCCCAGAGAAATAAGACACAGACACGGTGTTTCTGTATAATAATTCTCAAAGAGCTCTATTCCAAAATGGCAGTGTACAAGTTTATATATAAAAACGTTATCGGATCAAACGTCACATGATTCCTTTGTCTAGGAATCAATAGCTTTATTGATTGGTTCAAAAATGCTGCAGTCTGCTAGTGTCATAATGGTCAGTTGAAGAAGGATCAGTTCATTGGTCTAGAAGGCAGGCGGTGCCTGTATCCTTATTTGGTCACGGATGTTTGCATCATCAGGCCACTCCCAGTTGTAGTTCTGTAGCCATCTTGTTATGACTGGATGTAGTCCATCCTCCATCTTAGGTAACCTTCGACATTACTTATTGTTAGTAATCTTCTTCTCATTTATACATACATAAGTGAATAAGGAATAAAGAGAATATGGCAGACAAACATAATAACATTTAAAGACATTTTCCTAATTTCCATCCATAACACCAGTAGATTTGATGATTCAAACAGGATCTTTGCATGCTGGGAAAAGAAGGTGTAAAGTTAGGTCAGACTAGATATAAATAGCATTTTAATTAGTAACTTGTAACATCCTGTAGATGCAGCTAGAGAATATCTGTAATGAACCAAGTACAACGTCTAAGTGGCTTATGTTCGTTTTATGCAGACTGAAGCATAGCTCACCATCACTGTTGTTTACCTAAAAAAGTTGTCATGATACAGGATGTGAGACTTGTGCAGCACCACCAACCGAATATGGATTGGAAGAGATAATCCGGTTCGAGAAGATATTGAATACTAAGAAATCTTCCAGGAACACTTATAAAAGAGAGATCTGCTTGATTTTGATCATCTGCACTGACAGTTGTTTCATGCTGTCACAGCTGGCAACCAGTAGCTGGCCAAAGTAATATTAATGCAAGGCCCACTCTATCTTATTGCCAGTAGCATGAAAAATGTCTTCAAAAGCTGATTGTGGATGGACTGCAAGGTGAAAAGCTGTAATCTGAGAATGAGATCAAATAAATTATATTTCTACATGCTTTCACCTCCCAGTGATATTTTAATTTCACACAGTCAGAGGAGATTTGCATTCTAGCATTTAACCATACATTAAAGATCAATTTCAGCTTCTTTAGAATATGAATGTAAGCACCTTGATCCCTATATAGATGATGTAATTACACATTAACATGTAACTGAAGTTGAAAACAGACTTTTAGACCATTAACTTCAACCTTTTTTTAATCTTCTTGTCTTTTCCTTGTATTATATGAATTATTAATTGATCCAGAGGAAGGCCAATGAAAAACACCAAAGTGAAACATTGCCATTCCTGATCCCAAATCCTGGCAATCTGTAACTCCCTTGAACAGTATCCCTCATAGTCTAGTTATCCAACACAACCTTGTATGCCCTGAATATATCCGATTATTTTTTTAAATTATATATTGAATCACAACATTTTTACTGTGAAGAACCCTTCTTGTTTTCTAATGGGAAATCCTTTTTTTCTTCTAACCTCAAGGCGAGCTCTCTAGTTAACTGAAAGCCTCTTGGCAAAAAAGTTTACTTGGTAGAGTATAATATTAACCCTGCATGTATTTATACACAGTAATTATATCCAGTATTTATATAGGTGCCTTTATATCCGGTAATTATAAAGGGGAAAATAAGTTTTATTTAGTTTTTCTCTCTGCATAGTTTAAACCCTCCATTGCCCTTTTCCAGCTCTCCCTAAGGGTTATAGGAGGCACCAGACATGGATGCCTTGCTCACTGGGCTTTAGGGAGTTTAGCTACACCCTACTGATGAGGACTAACTAAGGCTCAAACATATATCTTGGGTTTGCTGTTGCTCCTGTTCAGTGTAGAACTGCCTGGTATTTCGGCTCTGAGTCACTATTTTGAGTGAGACCAGATTGATATACAACAGGATATTTCTCCCTGAGATGGGTACAAGTGAGCTAAAATAGGTTGCTTTCAGAGTGGATATGTCCATAGAACTAACCTATCTATATATTTTTTTATCTCTGATACCCCTTGATTTGATCCATTTACATCATAAATTGCTTGCATATTTTTCCTTCTGAAATGCATACATTTATATTAGTTTGTGGTAAACTTCATGTTCCATTTAGCTGCCCATTCTTCTAATCTATATAAATACATCTGCAGTGAAAGTACATACTTTTCTTATTTAATTTCCTTGCACAATTTAGTTTTATCAGGAAATATAGAGTCATAACTTTTCAGTCCTTCTTCTAAATCATGAATAAATATATTAAAAAGAAGAGGACCATTAGGGCTCAGCACATTGCTGAAATTGAATAGTAGACATGCAGTTAATAATGCTTTTGCGAGGAGTAGTTTATGAACATGGGAGATGTTGATTAAATATAGATTCTGGTACAGAGACATGAATGTTTATTTGTAAAGAATATTCTTTGATCTGTTAAATTATTTATGTTGTTTATCATGGATGGTAGGAGAAAAAAGAAAAAATCACAGCAGAATGTATGTCTTGACCTTATGTATGATCATTTTTTGAAGATCGAATTGCCTATGTTTTGTGAAATAATTTTTTTATGATTCAATAGAACCTGTCTCCCAGCAGAATAAAGCTACTTTTTTGCACTGTTTTATTTGGTTTGAAATAAAATAAAACATGTAGTTTACATGACCTATAAAGCAAATTATCAAATTAAACATGAACGATTTTAAGAATACAATTAAAAATATAGTACGTAATAAATAAAATAAAAAGAGATCAGATGAAATTTATAAAAGGAAATACAATATAAAGCACAACATTACAAAAGTAAATAAGACATTACAATATCAATAACAAAATGTGCCATACACTGCATTGATCAGTTAACCAGAGTTACCTTTTCCTGTTAGATATGGTAAGGGCTACACTTTTGTTCATTGATACTTTATCTCCCTCTCTTCTGCTCCAGAACAGGAGCCTCATTCAATTTGAAGCCTGCATCTCGCAGTACAGAGGCCGTATGTCTGCGGGCTTGCGACGGGCTCGCAGTCTGCTACAATTCTGGTGCTATTCAATTGAACAAGCGCACAAATTATGGGCTGAAAGCCAAAACCGTAAACCATGCACTCGTACGTAGCATTTCAGGGCGGAAACATGATAACTACCCAATTATCGAAACAGCCAATAGAAAATAAGACCATCATCATTACGTCAGTCTAAGATGGAGGTCACATGTCAATCAATTAGCGTTTGGATGTCCAATATGCGATCGGACAAAATAATAAAAGTGAATGCCGTTAATGTTCTAATCCATATGGGTGGCCTGATATCTATTAACTCATTGATTCCTGAGATTGATATAACCCCAAAATGAAACCTAAAATAAAATTATTGCTGATTGCTGATTTGCGAGCTTGAGACTGTTGTGCAATTAATTCAAATGTCTTTCATCAATTCCCCTGTCATTTACAGTGCAGTATTGATTTTTTTGCTTTTACAGTGCTACGCATATGCCTTTAACCCATTTGCGGGTCCTCTCTAGTACTCATAGGAATGTCTTCTACATATGCCTTTTACAGGTGTGAAAACAATTGCGGGCTTGAGGAATTGTAGCAATTGAATAACGATTTGAGATTTTAGCCTTTGTAACTCTTGCGAAAGTCAAAGATCAAAGGCTTAGATGGACTGTAAGTTATGGTTGTAACAACCACAAGGATTTCAAGCCTGTAACCCGTAGACCGTTTGCAGCTTGCAAAAAGACGGCAATTGAATAGCAAAATAACCTACGGCCTCCATTATGGGTGACCGTAACTTATAATTGCTCAGTTGAATGAGGCTCCAGTTCAGTGAACTTAATAAACCAAGGGAAGTAGGATCAGTGGACGGAGCAATAAATAGGCTGCTGGTTAGGGCTAAATATGTTTTATGATCTCAAAGGACATACTGAGCTATCTGAAAGCATAGCTCAAATTTCAGAGGCAAGAGCCCAGAACCTGAATTTTCGTCCGGAAACATAACAGGGGAAAAATATGAACTCTAGTTGCAATACATAGCAAAATAGGTGCCATGTCAATATCTTAGAAAAATATAGAGACAGATTTGAATATATATGGACATTATAACATGTTATTATTAAGCTCTAAGCATGAACTCTGTTCAAGTGTTCCCAGGGGTATAACAGTTTACAGTTTTGTGGCTTGCTACTTTAATTTGGCAGAGATATTTCAAATTTTGAAGAACCACAATATTCCATTCAAACTGGAAAGATAAAAAATCAGAAAAAAAATACCATTGAAACACCCCTACAACCGGATTGGTTGCAGTAGCCTGGTAGAATCAAGCACCCTATGGCTGAGGAGTCAAGCAGCATGTGGAGCGGACTTGCACACACATAAACCCAGATTTAATTTTATTGGATCTTTCCGTGAAAAATGTACATATTTAAAAAATGTAAAACGTATTTCAACATGTCTTTTACAGTGATTTAGTTCAAGTTAAGCGGCCCTTTAAATGTAGTATACATTTTTTTTTATAGGACACTATAATGTGATTATTAGCAAAGTAAAACTGCTATTTTTTATATGAATAAAGAAATCAGTTATGAATTAATAAAAAATCTGATTCTCCATTATAATTAAGAGAAGGAATTAAGTTTCTAGGATATTTAGAATTTAACATGGGGAACGAATATATTTTTTTTCATTTTTTCATTTTATCCAAGTAAGTGCTGGATATGTACTCCGTTATAAGAATATGATTAATTCTTTGGATTAACATTGAAAAAGGTTCCATTTATAAGTGACAAAAATTCCAGTTGCAATTGCAATAAAATTCCTAAAGAACAGGAAGGAAGATTATATGGAAGACCTAATAGACAATGAATTGAGTCTGCTTTTATTTCAACATTTAGACTATCACATGGTATTGTACAATTGTTTTTTGAATAAATTATAGACTTTTGGATAATCACAAAGTGTATGAAAATGTACCAACTTGATCACATTCTCAAAAACATTTTAATCTAGAAGATATCATATGAGTCCTATGTAAGTTTCCATGAAGAAAATATTTTTACGTTCCCATATCATTTATAAACATTTTCATTCCATTCTTCAGTTTCTAAAGTTTCCCCGACAAACTAATACTTTGTTGAAGCACCTTTTGATTTTATTACAGCACTCAGTCTTTTTGGGTATGAGTCTATCAGCATGGCACATTTTGACTTGACAAGATCTACCCACTCTTCTTTACAAAAACACTCCAAATCTGTCAGATTGCAAGGGCATCTCCTGTGCACAGCCCTCTTAGGATCACCCCACAGATTCAGGTCTGGGCTCTGTCTGGGCCATTTCAAAACTTTGATCTTCTTCTGGTGAAGCCATTCCTTTGTTGATTTGGATGTATGCTTTGGGTCGTTGTCATGCTGAAAGATGAAGTTCCTCTTCATGTTCAGCTTTCTAGCAGAAGCCTGAAGGTTTTGTGTTAATATTGACTGGTATTTGGAACTGTTCATAATTCCCTCTATCTTAACTAAGGCCCCAGTTCTAGCTGAAGAAAAACAGTCCCAAAGCATCATGCTGCCACCACCATGCTTCACTGTGGGTATGGTGTTCTTTTGGTGATGTGCAGTGTTGTTTTTGCGCCAAACATATCTTTTGGAATTATGGCCAAAAAGTTCAACCTTGGTTTCCTCAGACCATAACACCTTTTCCCACATGCTTTTGGGAGACTTCAGATGTGTTTTAGCAAAATGTAGCCTGCATTGGATGTTTTTCTTCGTAAGACAAGACTTTCGTCTTGCCACTCTACCCCATAGCCCAGACATATGAAGAATACGGGAGATTGTTGTCACATGTACCACACAGCCAGTACTTGCCAGATATTCCTGCAGCTCCTTTAATGTTGCTGTAGGCCTCGTGGTAGCCTCCCAGACCAGTTTTCTTCTCGTCTTTTCATCAATTTTGGAGGGAGCTCCAGTTCTTGGTAATGTCACTGTTGTGCCATATTTTCTCCACTTGATGATGACTGTCTTCACTGTGTTCCATGGTATATCTAATGCCTTGGAAATTCTTTTGTACCCTTCTCCTGACTGATACCTTTTTAACAACGAGATCAAAAAGCACTACAAAATGATGAAATTTCAACATTATTTGACACTTAACAGTCCAATATCAAAATATGTCTAATTAAAAAATATGATACGTTAGTATTAAGACAGTTTTATGATAAAATCCAGGGTAACACACAACCTAGTAGTTACAGGGTTAAGAGACTTCACAAGCCACGTTGCCTAGGAATAAATGCTCTAGTACATTGTCTATAAATATATCATATGTTAACACAAAATAAAAACATTTTTACTGATTGAAGCTTTAAATACAGTAGCATATCTTTTTAATATCAAAATATATTTTTAATTAAAAAAAACAATTTATTTACATATATATAAATTACTGTTTTTCTCGGAACTCTGAGCTGGAAGCAGGTTTTTTAACTTGCTTTGGACATTCAAATGTGAACACAGATGTTCTTTTTATTTACTATATATATATATATATATATATATATATATATATATATATATATATACATACATATACATATATATGTTTTCTTGCTGTAGCCTAATTATATCAGTTTTTGCTGCACTTCCCACTCATAATATTTATGATGTTTGCATGTCCTATTGGCTCTTAGGGCCCTGTCTCATCTGTAAGTGTAAGGCTTCGTTTAATTGCTCCCTGCACAGGATTTACGGCTGTGGGCAGAGTGCTCTAACCTTGGGGAGTGAAACGAAAAATTTAGAGCATTTGATTTACATAGGGCTCTCAATTAATACAGTATAAAATGAATAATATTAGAATAAATTGAAAGAATTATTTTTTTGTGGCAAAAATATATATTTTTAAATTGTGTTAAAGATGTATTTGTATCATCAGTTTGAATATATAGTAGGAAATGTTTAATTTGTAGATAATGAAAATGCATTTGTTAAAAGATTGTCATTCACCACAATCTAGTAGTTTATTATTGGGGGAAAAAGGCTAAATCCTTAAAAAAAAATACCCCCCCCCCCCCCCAAAAAAAAGTCAGCATAACTTTTTTGCTTATTGGTCCTTACAATTTGAAAAAAAGGGTCAGCATGTAGGCAAAGGCATTCAATGTACTTCAGGCTAGTAGTGGTGAGAGAAGGAATGGGACATATTAAGAAACACAATTAATAGAGTCTGTATTAACTATGTAACTATCATATGAATTATATTTTTAAAATGCATAAACACATCCTATCTTCCGAAACAAGAAAAAACTAAATGTTAATGAACATTAACAGAAACATAGTTAGGAATATTTTACTATGTTTAATATCACAAAATATATTGTGCTAACTAGACTAAAACCGCTTTGGGGTAGGGACTATCAACCCTATTAAATTCCAGCCTCTTAAGTCCAATCTGGCCAAGTTACGTTGCTATTAAATTAAAATGGGCTGCGAGCTACGAGCTGGAGAAGCTAAAACGCAAACCAGTCTGTTGCACGTTGGACGTGCGTCCGTGAACAGGATCAATTAGTCAAACCCGCAGTAACGGGTTAGACGTAGCTAATGGCAAAAGAGATTGCCAGCAAGGCTAACGAAAGCCTGCAAGAACCTCTGCAGGCTCCCGACATTACCCCTTGCTGCAGGGGTCCCGATTGGGAACCCTGCGGCAGTTAAACATTGAACCCCTGCCAGGGGGGGTACTCCAAGTATACCCCGGCACCTAAAATTAAACCCCCTATGCTGGGAGTCCCCAATCGGGACCCCTGCTGCATTTAAAAATTCGGAAAGGACCTTAAAGGACCCGCGCTAACTAGAAAATTAACCACTGCCGCGGGAGTACTATAAATACCCTCCCGGACCCTAAAATTAACTCCATCACTCATGGGGGTCTCTATAGGCCCTCATAAGCCTCTAATTAACCCCATCAGTCCAATAGGGATCTATATAGACTCCATATTAACACTATAAGTGCCATGAGGGTGATCCAGGACCCTGATGACACTACGCCTAATCACTACCCTACACAACACTATTTGCTACCCCAATAAACTAAGAAATCTAAATTAACCCCCTCTAACTAATTAACCCCCTACCCTTTCCACTTAACCCTCCCTCTACCCTATCCTTTTACCCCCTCTACCTTATCCTATTAACCCCTACACTATCTACCTAACCCCTACTAAAATCTCTAGCACCCAACCTAATTAAAGAAAATAAAAAACATCTGCTTACAAAAATAAATTTAAATTACACAAAATAAATAAACTGCATTACTGAAAATAAAAAACGCACATTACATAAAAAACAACCATCCTTACTAAAAATAGAAAAGGGTAAATTAGACCACTTACCTTGCCAAAATGCCCCTGGTCTTCAGTTCTTCGTCCCAGATAGGGCCCTCCAAAACTGTCCACAGGTCCTGTCACACCTACAAAAAAATTAAACATTACAGTTAATACAAACATTCATACAACATGTAATATAATAAAGTCTGAATAGCCCACTTACCTGTCCAAAATGTCCTTCCAGCAATGCCCCAATCTTCATTCAGTCTTTGCAGGCAGTGCCCCTCAAAAAAAATATCCAGATGTTCTAAAAAATATAATAAACTAATAGAGCTCCTCCCTTGAGGAGCTCCACACCCAAATGGAGGTTTCCGCGCATGCACCACTCAAAAAATAGAAATGGCGGCTTCTGATTGACTGGCATTGACTGAAATCTGTTTGACAGCAATCAAAAGGCGCAAATGTGTAAGACAATAAAAATGGGATACACCCCTATATCCCATTCTGGCTCCAAGCATCTGCACCTTCTGATTGGCTGCAGTCTGATTGACAGTTACATCAGCCAATCGGAATGTGCAGACGCTTTGGTTTTAGATTGATTTAACAATTGCTATGCCCATTTGTATTGACCCTCTTTCAGTGGATTTTGCCAAAGTGTTCTATATGATTTGTTTAAATATATATAGAACTATTTGGTTATCCTTAAAAGAGAATTTAATACTTCTATAAATCTAAATGCCCCATCAATGCATTTCCTTTTTTCAAGTAATCTTGATTGTTAGTTAGGGCCAATACATTTCACAGAGATACTGGAGAATAGATGTTGTTTACGTTAATATACCCCAGTCCTTTCTTCCATCTGTTTCACAATGAGCCACTTCTAAAAGCCCTTTTGATAATGATAGACCTAATTGCTTTGTTTCATAGCATATTCTCAGTGTCTTTCCAGTTTGATACTGTCCTGAAAACTCTGTAGACAGTAATAGACATACACAAATATGCAATGTTTGCTTATATGAAGGACTTAAAACACAATACATCTCCAAGGAGATGCATAGCACTGCTACTTCAGAAAGAAATGTGTTGGATTAGAGGATATTACTGCAAAAAATTATGCATTCATTATGCCTAGTCAAAGCGATATGGAAAGGAGTCTGGATTTTACGAGGTGTATATTATACATATTTATTTATGTTTATTTTTACTGCCTAAAATCAAACAAATAGTCTCTTTATGGGTCTGCCTTCTGCAACATATGCAGACACAGACTTTGTAGGGCTGGATGTGCGGTGTAATGTTCTTGCCTATCAGGTACCATGTTTCAGAAAACTTTCTGCAACATGCTCCTGAGATGTGGTGCCTCATAGGCTAGGATACTACACTGCACATCCAGCTCTGCAGGATCTGCAGAGGTCAAGTCCATACAGTGACTATTTGTTTGATTTTAGGCAGTAAAAACAGAACTTTTTGGAGCAAAATGCATACGAGTAAATAAATGTATAGGTATATTACATAAAGAGTAACATCCAGACATCTTCCATATCCCTTTAAAATAAGAAAATGTATTCCCTCCTCATTATGATTGTTTTACATGTAATCAAGATACATAACATTTTATAAACTACTGCTTGGATGACCAACCGCCTGTTTTGGAGCCAAATATGGCTCACTTTATTATGCAGCCCTTTTGCAATCTCTATATATTTGGTCAGGACAACAAATAAGCAGTACAAATATTCTTAGCTGCTCAATAAAAATACATATTACGTTCATGCTCATATATTTATATGCCCCTTAAGAATACAAACTTTAAGATCTGTTTAAATAACATGCCAATTATTAAGTCATATATCTTCAGTTAGGCAAGTGATCTTTCATACACGTTGAATTTTGGTGGCCTCTCAGTGTGAAACTTAATGCAATCTGACTACTTTATGCACAATGGCAATTATTATGATATAATTTACAATACAATGATTTTATCCATGGGATGATATTCATACTTTCACTTTAAATCTCTATTCCAGCATAATCTAAAAAAAAAAGGTATTTTTGCAATAAGTTCTTTAACATCTGCCACATATTAGAAACAAAAATAAAATATTTTATTGTAAGATCTTCTACAGTCTTGATTTGTCCATTAATAATGGTTCTAAAAATGTAATTAGATAATGACACAAATTATTATTGGGATAAGCTGCTTCCTCTAGGGAAGCAGTAGTCGTTCCTCCTTCCAACACCTATTTCTGTATATCAGTAGTGGTATCTACGTATTTTAATCAATGCTGAACAGTGTTTAGTTTCTATAGCTAGAACAAAAATAAAAAACAATGTAAAAGAATAAAAATGATCACACTGGTGATCCTTAACCTTAATTCCCACAAATGTCTTTCTCTTTAATATTTCCTCAGTGTGTTAAAGGAACGTGGGCAATAAATAAAAAGTATAATACTTGTCTAATAATAAACATCACTCTAAAATATATTTTTTATCTTGAAATAGAAATTCCATCTAAGCATGCATTGCTCTTATATGAAGTTGTGCATCTATAGATCAAAGAACAATGGCTCAGTGCTGTCACTTTTTTTTCCTTAATTTCTTTTTTTGCTATTATAATTTGCCCTTGCGGGGTCCCTGGACTCGTTTGGACCCTCCTGTCCCAGCTATTTTTAGTTTTTGGGGTATCCAATATCCCCTATAAATAAATTAACTTTATCTTCTGGAGCTATAGAGTGTGTTTGCCCATATATATGTCCCATTTATGGGGTAGTGCTGTTTATAACAGTACTAGCGACTTGCCGTCAAAAAATTACGCCAATAAGATTGTAAGGCAGGTAATGTTGTTTGTGTGCGAAATTAATTTTGTAAGTGTTCCAAGATTCTTCGGCGCTCATTGCGAGGCTCTTGGTTGTTTGTGTGCTATGAGCAGCGTTGTTTTTTTTTTTTGGTATGGCACTGAATAATGAATAAAATAAGAAATTAATATACTTTACCTATTGTGAAGTAATATATGCAGCATTGTGTTGAAGAGTTGGCAATCTGTGTTTATGTTGCTGCAGCATCAGTGCTGTGGAGCTGCTGTGTAAGTGTCATGAATGTGTGCAGTGTGCAGTGTAATAGTGTGCGTGGGCGAGGCAAATCCGTTAGGGTAGCTGTGTACTTCTGGATTGTGTAAGTTAGTGTTCTAAAATGGCGCCTAATGTGTGGTATGCGGCTGTGGCTGATTTTGCGTCCTTGTTTTCGGATGTCGTCCGACTTTTTCGGACAATCCGTAGGTGTTTGGTGGTGTTTTGCGTGTTTACGGTCCTTTAGCCTCCTTTTATTCGGCCTCCATTTTTTCTCTCGCTTAGGTGATTTTCGGGTGTCTAAACTCACCTTAAATCGAGGTGTAACTTCACTTGCAGAGGTCCTGGGTGCCCCCCCCCCTTGCTGTGGGTAAGCTTTTTATGTTTGTTGTGTGTATTTATTGTGTTTGTAATGTTTTTCGGGTTGCGCGGGTTGCTTCCTTTTTTTTGGATCTCGTACGTCTTTTTCGGAAAATCCGTAGGTGTTTGGGTGGTGTTTTGCGCCTTTAGAGTCCTGTAGCCTCTTTTTCGTTTTTTTCGGCTGCCATTTTTTCTCTCGCTTAGGGGATTTTTGGGTGTCTAAACTCTTTTATTTTGAG
The DNA here is from genome assembly GCA_027410445.1 of Discoglossus pictus. Taxonomy (NCBI): domain Eukaryota; kingdom Metazoa; phylum Chordata; class Amphibia; order Anura; family Alytidae; genus Discoglossus; species Discoglossus pictus. Next base: position 369,921,837 of record CM050163.1, read on the forward strand.
TGAAATTGAGGTGTAAATTCAGTTTTCAAGGTCCTGGCTGCCTCTCCTTCCTGTAGGTAACCTTTTAATGTATTGGTTTTGTGTATTTATGTTTTCAGTGGGCGTTTTTCGGGCGGTAAGGTCGTATTTTTGCGAGGTCATAATGGGTCGTAACGCGTCTTGTATTTTTGTGTCGTAAGTCTGTAAATTTTGCGAGGTCAGCAGTTGCTGGCAAGGAGCAGCAGTAGAGACACTCTAGACATATACACCTTTTACAATTTTTTTCTGTGGAAAGAGTCTATCTGTGGAGTTGACATAGATACCATATCTACCAACTTACTCCATCAAAGACACACATTGGATTATAAGGATCCAGTACATATGCATCACCTTAGGAGGCCCAATATGTACCTCATATCTTTGAGGTTAACACATGTGAGTGTATATATTCTACACTATACCAACCTGTGATAGTCTCTCATTTGTTGCACTTGGAGGTGCTGCGCTGTCTCTCCCCTCCCTTCTTCTCATTTTATATTACAATCATACCACAGGCAATATTGACCAACTCCGGCCAACCGGACATCCCTAACCCATACATCCAAGGAGTACCACAATTATGACCACCCTTCAGGGAAATAGCAGTCCAAATACAGTTCATCTATCCATTTGTAACGGTCTATATATCCATTTATACAGTTCATATAACCATTGGAGGTGCATTGTTTGGCCTGAGAAGGACTGCTTATGCCACATACTCCATGCCCTCCCAGGGCACCTGTTGGTTGAAGCAAACCAAAGAGACCTCCAGTGGAACCTGGGCAGGACAAACTGATATATCACATATATAGTTATGGATCTTACGAATGTTGGTCACGTTTGCGATATTGGTCACGCACTTGCCGCCCTCGCGAAGCAAGGGACGCAGTTGCAGGGCTGCAATGAGCGCCGAAGGTGCTCATCGCGAGATCCGTGGGACTTAGGCTGCAATTAGGGCCGAAGGACGCAGGACTTTAAAATACTTAGTTAGGCAGCACTCACGTCGATGGCCGTGATCGCTGCCGAAAAATTTAGCACTTTGCCGCTGATCGCGAGGCACGCAGTTTATTGTTTTAACAACCAAAATTGTTTCAAGCGCGTAACTCCAAAGACCTCTCAAAAAAGCGAAATAATTAAAACAAAAATAATAACATCCTTGCACGTAGCACATGGGGGGGAGCAACCTGGACGGTTGCTAAAGTGTAGCTTTTCACAAACATTTGTAGTCGATGTTCACCTCTGACACAAAAACCACAGCAGCATGAGAACAGTTCACAAACTGCGCTGTTTCAGAAATATGCCACCCTTGGCCCGAAAGGCAATGACCATCCACTTTTCAAAGCGGGATAAGTCTCACATTTTACCCATGAGAGCGATGGTTGATATGTTTGCAAAATGCATACATGTCACCTTATATACTCACCAAGCCAGCTCATGACATGTGCTGTATTTCATTGGCTGACATCAACGGTAGGCGGTGTTCATAATAATGTGACTTGGCCCTGTACATGTGTAAAAGCTATAGCAGTTGTCTGTAGACTGCTACTAGACTTGTATAGGCTAGGTGGTGTGAGCTGCTGAAGAACACAGACAAAACTCAGAACTATAGCTTAATCTTATTGGCTCTTAAATTGACTCTTAGAATGATGTGCCATGTCATTGGGTCAAAAAGTTATATGCAAAGCAAGGAGCAATAACTGGCAAATTTGTCAAAGTCTCAAAGCTTTTACAGAGGTAATATGTTTTTTCATAGTTATTCGTCTCTCTAATGATCTTTAACTTAAAAAAAAAAAAAAACATTTAGGTTGTACTTTCCATTTAAGACTATGTTATAATTTTACTATTTTATTAATTTTGGCAAACCTGCATCTAGGGCTTAGCCAATGGTGTTATATGAAGTGACTTCTAGCTCCCACACAATAGACAGAATTCAACTTCTTACACTGTTGCCCTAACAGTCTGCAGTAACAGGAGAGAAAATAGCAACAGAAAATAGTTCTAATTAGCTGACACTTAAATAGACCTAATATGTGTGAACTTTAATGTGAACTACTTCACTTATTCCAACAGTCAACATGAGCGAGCAAAACTTACATTTTTACCAAATGTGAACATTTTTAAACATTATTTTTGAAAATAATTTTTGTTTTCAGCCAATGGAAGTTTAAGTAATGTAGATACACATGCTCCTGTGCTCCTTTGGTATGAGAAACTTTTATTTCACACAATTGTGCACTGTTGATGAAGTGAAACTATTTAGTCATCCCCCATGAGCCTAAACTTCTAGGATGTGTGGCAGGGACAGTCATTTGTTTTTTATTTTTTAAATATATTTTATTTTTAAATAAGGATGGATGGAACAAAAATCTCAAATTGTGAGAAGTATATCGCTGTAATCAATAAGTGCAGAGTTCAAGAGTCCACCACACTTTTTTGCACAAACTGACTTATGCGAAGTCAGATGTCAAAAGTGGTTGTTCTTGTAAGAAAACTATGAAAGTAATAAAATAGATATTTTTTCAGTTGTTTTCCTGATTATGGAAATCATTCATTTATTGTCTGTAAAAAAAGGGAATGGAATTATACTTACAAGCTTTATTAGTAAAGTGATGGTTTTCCTTTTTCTCACACGATTATTCCAATAAGGTACATGCCAGCAACAACCTATCCATAATTATTTAATTCACTCGAGTCTCCCTAGCTAGATTAAAAAAATCAAATATAATATTTATAGTAGTTTTATTATTTATACTACTTACATTATTTACATAAATTATTGGTAGTTTATGATTAACTTATTATACGTTATGAGATATTTTTAATTCACACAAAAAAATTACAGTATTTACTAGGAAATCAAAATCTAACCAATATTTAAATTTACTGGCTATTCATAATTGTAAAAATAGTTTAGTTCTTGCTTTAACGAACTGAAATCTCTCTCCTACAAAACAACGTGAACATGAAATCTTTCTTTTATGTGTGAATTTGTAAAACACTGATCAGATCATTCAACTATGTTTGACTCTTCCTTCTTGGTGCTCTCATACCTGAGACCATTAATATTGTTAAATCTAGCTAACAAACAGAATGAGAATAAAATAGAAGCATAATTAAAGTGGAAAAGGGACAGCAATAACCACGAAGAAACATTATTTATTAGTGAATAAAAATTATATGTTCTCCCTAAAATAGCAAAGCTTGTGCATACAGGGACTTTCTAAATATAACTTGTAGAAATATATATGGAGCTTTAGCAAACTAATGACTATAATAATAATAATAATAATATCCTTAACACTTTCGAAAACTGATTTTAAAGAAATATTCATTGAAACAGTATGCAGCGATCCATAATGCAGTGTCATATAATGTACTTTACTGCAATATAAAATGTTGTTGTTTCATTGTTCAGTTTTGTGCAAATCTCCGTGACCCTATGAACCGTAGATCACCTGGCACAATCATTCTGTCTCTGGTTGTGCTTATCCATATCATTTCTTGGCAAAGATACTGGAGTGGGTTGTCAGTTTCTTCTACAGAGGACCGCAATTTGTATGACTTCTCTGCTATGACCTGCCCATCTTGGGTGACCCTACATGGTCTATCTCACAGCTTTGTTGTAATTGTTACTTAAGAATCCTATAAGCATCTGTTGCAATATATATATATATATATATATATATATATATATATATATATATATAAAAAATATATATAGAGAGATGCCTAGTTTACTCTTAGTTGATTAATTCTTCTATTTTCTGATTAGCTTCTTTCCTTTTTCTGTTTATTCACTAATTTATTCATTGGATGTGTTTGTTAGGTGTAGGTTTATAGCAATTTCCTACAAGCAGTAGAGATATATTTTCAGCACTTGCTGTTGTAGTTGTTTGCTTTGATTATTGATTGCTGTCCACAATTTGAATGCATGTAGGGGTTTAGATGCAGGGATGCATTGATTGCAACATATTTTTAATTTTGCATCTGTGCAAATATTAATTTAGATGTATGCTATCACAGGTACAAGTAGACATTTCTTCACAGCAATAACTTTAAAACACTTTCCCTTCTTCCTTCTCTGCTTCAATTTTATTCTTTTTTTTCACCACAATAAGGTATATATCCAGAAGGGCTCTGAAATATATATATAGGCACAAAAATATCACCCTGATCCAAATGTATAAGTGTTAACCATTGCTCAAAATAGTCATGATGTTGACTAAGATTACAAGTCCAGTAATAACTCAAAAATGGCACAAAGCAGCCATTATAGAAGCATCAAATAAAAAAAAAGGATTAAAGAATTATATTTATGTGCTGGCCAACAAAGATGTTATCATAGGCAGTAGATATGCCAGGTCATGCTCTCCCTGGTTCTTTTTTTGTTGCAACCAGTTTAGACCATGAGTGTATCAAGCACTACACATCATTCATTTAGGCCAGAGCGATGTCACACCGTGCAGCTATAGCACTGTTCGTGAGAGAGAGACACAGATGTTGTGAGCATAGGACCCAGTATACAGAATGGGAAGAGAGAAAGAAAGCCAGGAGGAAGATAGGTGAAAGATAGAGATGTCGCGAATAGTGCATTTGCCTGACCGTCAATCAAAGTTAATTTGCTTGACTGCTAGCCAGAGTGTGTGTCTTGCTTACAAGTACTGTGCCAAGTTCAACCAATCCAATCTATTTGGGGTACCAACAGTCCACATTTAAAAAACAAATAATTTTATTTTCTTAAATCTAAGTGCATTTGCCTGACTGCCAATCAAAGTTCATTTGCTTGACCGCTAACCAGAGTGTGTGTCTTGCTTACAAGTACTGTGCCAAGTTCAACCAATCCAATCTAGTTGGGGTACCAACAGTCCACATTTAAAAAACAAATAATTTTATTTTCTTAAATCTAAGTGCATTTGCCTGACCGCCAATCATAGTTAATTTGCTTGACCGCTAGCCAGAGTGTGTGTCTTGCTTACAAGTACTGTGCCAAGTTCAACCAATCCAATCTAGTTGGGGTACCAACAGTCCACATTTAAAAAACAAATAATTTTATTTTCTTAAATCTAAGTGCATTTGCCTGACCGCCAATCAAAGTTAATTTGCTTGACCGCTAGCCAGAGTGTGTGTCTTGCTTACAAGTACTGTGCCAAGTTCAACCAATCCAATCTAGTTGGGGTACCAACAGTCCACATTTAAAAAAACAATAATTTTATTTTCTTAAATCTAAGTGCATTTGCCTTACTGCCAATCAAAGTTAATTTGCTTGACCGCTAGCCAGAGTGTGTGTCTTGCTTACAAGTACTGTGCCAAGTTCAACCAATCCAATCTATTTGGGGTACCAACAGTCCACATTTAAAAAACAAATAATTTTATTTTCTTAAATCTAAGTGCATTTGCCTGACTGCCAATCAAAGATCATTTGCTTTACCGCTAACCAGAGTGTGTGTCTTGCTTACAAGTACTGTGCCAGAGAGCATGTTGTGTGCATGCTTGAGCTCTAAACAAAAGGCTTTTTAGGGTCTTAGTCCCTCAAATACAAGTTTTATTTTAACACCTTTCTGTTTATAAGCACTTTGTGCACGGTGTTGTTCATTTTTGGGAGTTTTTGTGGTATTTTTCTTAGTTTAATTTAAGTTTTAGTTTTCTGGGAGTCAGGCTCAGCTCTCTATCCCAGGAGAGTGAGCTGTCTCCTGGATACTTTGCCACACCCCTCCCTTAGCACTTCACCTTCACTCCTGGAGCTTATTTTTTTTTTTTTTTACTTTGATTTTTTTTTTTTTTTTTTGTTTTTGAGGTTTTGTTAAAGTTTTGTTTGTTTGGTGTTGGGTTTTATGTTTTGGGGGGAGAGAAGACAAGTAACATCTTTGTAGGCAGTGGGGGGGGAAACAATTTGAAGTTTTGTTTAAAAGGCTTTTTTAACATCTGACACAGAGACACAGAGGGGTTAAAAAGCCTCTGTGTTCTCTGTGTTGTTGCAATTAGACACCTTGCAACAGGCCATTAACCCTTCCACTGCCAAGCATCACCTCTCTCTCTTCCTTAGTTTTGTCTCCCTTAGTTTTGTCTTTTTGTTTCATTTTCCCAATTTTATATTAAAAAAAAAAAAAGCAAACAGTAAAAAATCATAAAACACAAAATAAAAATAAATAAAACAAATAAACTAAAAAAAAAGGGTCTAAACATGAGGGATAAGACCACTAAGAAGCCTCAGGGGTCAAAAGGGGGAATAATGGCCCCTGAAAATCCTAGCTGCAGCACTGCACAGCATAGGCCCCAGGCAGATAAGGCAGCCCCAGCTCCTGGTGGTTCTGCCAGCAGACCTACCCCTGTGGCTAATACCTGGTCACAGGTGGTTTCTGCTGGCCCCAGTAATACCACCGCTGGGGCTGAGGGGCAGATCACTAGGAAGCATGGGGTTAAATGTCAGATGTCTGGGGTCTACAGCATTGATATCTATCTGCGTGCTGCAGCTAACGTCATCAGCCCCTCTGTTATAGTAGCAGCCAGCAAAATGTACGGGAAAGCAGTTTTCTTTACCCGTACGCTGGCTGCTGCTCACATTCTTGTACAGAGAGGCATCACAGTGGAGGGATTATATGTCCCAATAGAACCCCTGGAAGGGTTGGGCACAAAAGTAACACTCTCTAATGTGCCCCCCTTCCTACCAGACTCCCTCCTGCGCCCCCACCTGCTAACCCTAGGGGAAGTAAAAACACCATTTATTACAATTCCCCTGGGGTGCAGAGAGAGAGCACTTCGTCATGTGCTCTCTTTCAAGAGGCAGGTACAAATGTGCCTGCCTCAGGGCGCAGAAAACATAGAGGGGTCTTTTGGGGTTCCATTTGAGGGGGTGCTGTACAGGATTTTTTACAGCACTACGGAGGTGCAGTGCTATCATTGCAAGGGGTTGGGGCATACACGTAGGAATTGTCCTAATGTAAAGCATCATGCCCCAGCCCCAGCAAATGGCACCTCCGTCAGTACGGCACCCATCCCCGCTGAGCCCATAACAGCGGGGACCTCAAGGGTCATAGCCCCCCCACAGAGCTCAGGCAAGGAGGCCGTTCCTCAAGCCACCACCACGGCCTCCAAACCCCCTTCTTCCCCAAAAAAGCCATCTGTGTCTGTGGTCTCCAGCAAGACTGCAGACACAGGGAAAAAGGGGAAGAATGTCACCGGTCCTCCCAGTGTCACAGCTGCATCTCCCAAGTCCCAATCTGCCCCCATCATAATTACATCAGTTAGTGTGGGGGCACAGTGTAAGCAGAGGGATAATAAGCCCTCTGCAGGGGAGGCAGCTAGTGGCAGCTCCTCTTCCAGGAGTGACGTCCCCAGGAAGAGGAAGCATAAAACCAACAGGGAGGTTGCTGATAAGTGGGAAGTGCTCTATAGTGGAGCACCTCCCTCTAAAAGCAAGAAGAGGAACAAAACATCTCCTCCTCATCCGGTGACATTGTCTGGCCCGGTTATTAAGCTCAGCCAGCCGGTGCCAGACCACACATCTCTCTCTCCAGACCCTATAGGGGTTAATGTGGAAAAGGGTCTGGAGGAAAAGCAGGGGCAAGAGGGTCTCCCAAGTGAGGCAGGGGTAGACAAGAAAGATCAGGTTCTGCCTCTGGCCTTTGAGGGGGGTCCCAACAAAGCCCCTGCTGAATGGGTAGTCAGTGTCCCTGAGGTGCTGAGCTTCAAGGGCACCAGTCAGTCTCCTCCTCCAGTGTCACTCTCTAGTGACGTACCTCAGGCTTTGTTAGAGCCCCAGGCCGAGTCACTACTGGAGGGGGGGAATATAGGCATGACCCCCATTCAGGACCCCATGGATTTGTCTGTCAGGGGGGATGTGGCACAAGGGGAAGTGGAAATGGGGGAGGGTGATAAAACAGGTTTTCCTGTTAACATCATGGGAGAGCCTGTCTACCCTCCTCAGCCGTCCACTGACCCTAACATCGGTGCCATCCAAGCTGAGCAAGCAGCGGTGGAACTGGCAGAGGAGGCATATAAAGCCTCCAAGGCTTCCATTAAGGAAGCCATGCCAGCCACTGCTGTCCAGCCAGCTACCCCTGAATGCACTCCTGAAGCTACAGGGGTGCAGCAGCAATCCAAGGGTCCATTATTTACCTTGAAGGGTGCTAAAGGGACTCCTTCTGTATCATCTAAGAGGGGGTCCCTGAGAATAAAGCTGAGGAAACTGACTCCAGCCGGGGAGGATGGAGTAAAAGCCCTCAGCCAAGAGGAGCCCAGGGGTGACCCACTAGAAGGAACATCAGATTCTGGGTGGGTTATCCCTGTCAAGGAAATAGATCTATTCCTTGAGAGCACCCTTCATGGACAAAAGAAAAGGAAGGTGCGGCTGGCCTTGGAGAGGTGGAAGAATATGTCGTTTATTCTCCACTCTCTCCAGCAATATCTAGTGGTCAGCACTAGGGCCAAGAATTCTGGGACTGCGGAGCATCTCCGCGTCCGGAAATTCTATAAAATGTGCGTGTCCTATCAGCAGTCTCAAGGGTCTGAGGAACGCACAATTCCTGACACGCAGTAATGGCTTTGCACATCAGCACGCTAAATACCAATGGCTGTCAAGACAGTTTCCGCAGGTTCCAGGTACTCTCCTATTTATATCAGGGAGGGTACTCTGTGAGCTTCCTGCAGGAAACTCACACCACTCCAGAGGCTGAGGCCTCGTGGCAACTGGAATGGAGAGGCAGGGTCTTCTTCAGCCACTTCACATCGGCATCATGTGGAGTGGTGACCCTGTTCTCAGAGTCTTTTCAGCCAGAGCTGCTGCTTGTGAAAGCTGTTATCCCAGGCCGTCTAATCCACCTCCGGGTCCGAGAGCAGGGTAGCATTATTAACCTAGTTAATATATATGCCCTTACTGGAGGGCCCGAGAGAGCGAGGTTCCTCGCCAGACTGTCCCAGTTTTTGGAGACGGTTGACGCAGATGAGTGTTTGGTACTCGGGGGTGATTTCAATTGCACCCTCGACGCTCTGGACCGGAATAGTCCAGAGCCGTACCCGCCTTCTGCGTCAGCGCTGCGGGAGATCATCGCCCGCTTCTCCCTGGAGGACATCTGGCGAGAGCAGAACCCAGGGGCATCAGACGGTTTCACCTACGTCAGGGTGAGAGCCGGTCTGGTGTCCCACTCCCGGATCGACAGACTATATATATCTAGTCACTATATGTCACGAGTCGGTTCTTGTGCCATTAGGCTGGCTCCGTTCACCAGATTTCCATCTGGTCCTTGGGGAAGCCCTGGAGACCGGGGAGATGCCCCTGTCTTGTCGCAGGGCAGTACTTGCCCTGCTGCCCAAAAAGGGGGATCTCCGGCTTATTAAGAACTGGCGACCGGTCTCTCTGCTCAGCACAGACTACAAGATTGTAGCTAAAGCCATCTCGCTTAGACTTGGGTCTGTGCTGGCAGAATTGGTTCACCCTGACCAGTCCTATGCGATCCCGGGCCGGACTATCTTTGATAGTATCTTTCTGGTCCGGGATCTATTGCATTATTCTCGCAGGACTGGTCTGTCACTCGCCTTTCTCTCTTTAGATCAAGAGAAGGCGTTTGACAGGGTGGACCATGGTTACCTCATAGCCACTCTGCAAGCGTACGGCTTTGGCCCACAGTTTGTGGGCTTTATAAGAACGCTGTACGCCTCTGCAGAGTGTTTACTTAAAATCAATTGGTCCCTAACAGCACCTTTGGTATTTGGACGAGGGGTGCGTCAAGGATGTCCCTTGTCTGGACAGTTATATGCACTGGCCATTGAGCCTTTCCTCTGCCTACTGAGGAAAAGGCTCACAGGGCTGGTGCTAAAAGATCCAGACATGCTGATTGTCCTTTCAGCTTATGCTGATGATGTGCTCCTCGTGGCCCAGGATCCAGTTGATCTTGAGCTGGCAAAACAGTGCCAGGAGGTATATTCAGCTGCCTCCTCCGCTCAGATCAACTGGTCCAAATGCACAGGCCTTTTACAGGGTAATTTACAGGTAGACTCTTTGCCTCCCACGTTTCGTGACATCACGTGGGAGGCAGATGTCATTAAATATCTGGGGGTCTACCTGTCCGCTGCGGACGCTTCCGTCCCAGACAACTGGAGGGAGTTAGAGGGCAGTGTCCTCTCTCGTCTGGGACAATGGAGGGTTCTAGCAAAAATGCTTTCCCTTAGGGGGCGGACTCTAGTGGTGAATCAGCTGGTGGCTTCTCAGATCTGGCACCAGCTGATTTGTCTGAGTCCGACCCCCGAGTTTGTCACCAATATCCAGAGGAATTTGTTAGATTTCCTCTGGATGGGAAGGCATTGGGTCTCTGCAGGGGTGGCAAATCTGCCTTTGGTGGAGAGTAGACAGGGAGTAGTTTGTGTGTTCTCCCAGTTGTCCACCTTCCGCCTTCAGTACCTGCAGAGATACCTATATGCAGATCCCTCTCCGCAGTGGTGCACACTGGCATCCAGCTTTTATCGCCAGTTGCACAACCTGGGGTATGACCGGCAATTATTTCTGATCAGGCCCGAGGGGTTTGGGAGAGACCTCTCGGTGTTGCCGGCATACTACCAGGAAACCCTCAAGGCCTGGAGCATGGCCTCCGTGACCAGGCAGGGCGTGCCTTTGGGGGATGAAATATTCACGGAGCCCCTGCTATTTAATCCAGCAGTGGGGGCTCCAATGTTACAGTCCCCCAGTATCCTTAGTCATGCACGGATGACCCGAGTCGGGGATCTCCTGGAATACGGGCGTTCTGATTGGGTGTGGATGTGACGCCCAAAGTCTCAGGGCGCTTGCTCCAGGAGATTAGGGATGCCATCTCCCCGACTCGCGCACCTTCCTTCGCGGGGCTTTGCAGGCCGGAGTGCCACATGCACCTTTCAACACCCCTGCTCCGGCTGTTTGCATTGGACACAAGCCCCGTGTTTCCCCTCAGGCTCCTCCTGTCCCCAACCTCTCGAAGTTGAGGGACATACCCTCGGCATGCTTTCGCGGCATGCCGAGGAAGAGCTGATATTCTCTCGTGCTCCATACAGTGCACTTCCTTGCCCTCGTGACCCGTCCCGATACCATCTGGAGGCGGGTCCTACCAGCTGACGAGGGCAAGAGGCTTGATTTAGTTCCACGACCCACCGGGGACTTGAGTTGGAGAGTGCTCCATGGTGCACTGAGCACGGGAGAGTACTTAGCTAAATTCACGGACTCTCCCTCCACTTGTCCATTCTGTGGCAAGGGAGAGTCAGTGTATCATATTTATTTTAGTTGCGCCAGACTGCAGCCCCTCTTGTCACTCTTGAGGGGCCTCCTCCTGCAGTTCTGGCTGCATTTCTCCCCTCACATTTTTATTTTTGGGCGCCCAGTGTCCCGGGGCAATAAGGCCAGGGACCTCCTCATCAACCTGCTCCTGGCATTAGCCAAATTGGCTATATATAAGTCCAGGAAGCAGTGTTTGATAGGGGGGGTTCCCTTGTCACCTGAGGCCATGTTCCGCGTGCTGGTGCGCTCCCGTATTTGGGCAGAGTACCACCTAGCTTTGTCCACTGGGGGAATGGATGAGTTTGTCTCCCAGTGGGCTGTAGATGGTGTGCTCTGCTCGATATCCCCCCATCCGGTTTCTTTTTCTCTCAACCTCCTAAAATGATTTTTATTTAGTTTGCAGAACATGTTTTCTCATAATTTTTTAAATACACTGTGCCAAGTTCAACCAATCCAATCTATTTGGGGTACCAACAGTCCACATTTAAAAAAAAATGACAGGCAGAGGCAGGACACCCCGCAGAGGCCGTCGTGGTCGTGGTGCTGTGATTCCCTTTGGCCCTACAATAATGCCTAGTGTTCAGAGGCCAGTTACCCTGAACTTGAAAAGTTCAGAGGACGTAGTTGACTGGCTAACACAGGACACCCAATCTTCTACAGCTTCCGCTTGGAACATTGACGCACCATACTCCTCCAGCTTAGCTTCGGGCACCTCTCAAGTTACCACTCACCCGCCTGCCGCCACCACCAACACTAATACCACAGCCAATTCAATTGATCAGTCAGAAGAGTTATTTACACATCAGTTTGAATAAATGAGTGATGCGCAACCATTATTGCCAGAGAATGTAGATAACAGGGATATGTCTCAGTCAGGCAGCATTACACACATGTACGTACAATGTGATGATGATGATGATGTACCCACTGCTGCTTCCTTTGTTCAGTTGTCATATACAAGTGAGGCGGGTGATGATGATGACAATGCGTCCGTGGATGTCACGTGGGTGCCCGCTAGAAGAGAAGAAGAACCGGGGGAAAGTTCAGATGGGGAGACAGAGAGGAGGAGGAGACGAGTTGGAAGCAGTGGGAGGTCGTCGAAAGTAGCTAGTTGCACACTCAGACAGCACGCATCAGCACCCGGGGTCAGCCAGACAGCACGCCAATCAACGCATGCTATTGCCACCACCAGAATGCCGTCACCGCCGAGCTCAGCAGTGTGGAATTTTTTTTGTGTGTCTGCCTCTGTCAACAGCGATGCCATTTGCAACCTGTGCCAAAAGAAACTGAGTCGTGGGAAGTCCAACACCCACCTAGGTACAACTGCTTTGCAAAGGCACATGATGTCACATCACAAACGCCAATGGGATCAACACATGAGTACAAGCAGCACACAAACTCAAAGCCGCCATCCTCCTCCTGGTCCAGCATCTTCATCCACATCAACCACTGCTGTCCTTCTTGCCCCCTCTCAACTATCCACCACTCCGTCTCTCGCCTCTTGCTGTTCCTGCTCATCTCCCCACAGTCAGGTGTCTGTCAAGGGCATGTTTGAGCGTAAGAAGCCAATGCCACAGTCACCCCCTTGCCCGGCATCTGAAAAGCTGGCTTGTCTGAACTCTTGGCCCGCCAGCTTTTACCATACAAGCTGGTGGAGTCTGAGGCGTTCAAAAAGTGTTTAGCAATTGGGATACCGCAGTGGAAGGTACCCGGCCGAAATTTCTTTGCCCAAAAGGCAATCCCCAACCTGTACTCAATTGTGCAAAAGGAAGTAATGGCATCTCTGGCACACAGTGTTGGGGCAAGGGTCCATCTGACCACTGATACCTGGTCTGCAAAGCATGGTCAGGGCAGGTATATCACCTACACTGCGCATTGGGCAAACCTGCTGACGCCTGCCAAGCATGGAATGCGTGGCTCTGCAGAGGAGTTGGTGACACCGCCACGACTTGCAGGCAGGCCTGCTGCCACCTCCTCTACTCCTCCTTCTCCATCCTCTTCCATAACCTCCTCAGCTGAGTCCTCTTCTGCTGCTGCGTCTTGCTCCACATCAACGGCACCCCCCCAGCTCCCCAGATACTATTCCACACCCCGGATACGACAGTGTCATGCCGTCTTGGGGTTGACTTGCCTCAAAGCAGAGTCACACCGGGCCAGCACTCCTGTCCGCCCTGAACGCACAGGTGGATCAATGGCTGACTCCGCACCAACTAGAGATTGGCAAAGTGGTTTGTGACAACGGAAGAAATTTGTTGGCGGCATTGAATTTGGGCAAGTGGACGCATGTGCCGTGCATGGCACATGTGTGTAATCTGATCGTACAACGCTTTGTCCATAAGTATCCAGGCTTACAGGACGTCCTGAAGCAGGCCAGAAAGGTGTGTGGCCATTTCAGGCGTTCAGATATCCAGCGGCGAAACAACATGCCAGTGAGGCGCTTGATTTGTGACAGCCCCACACGTTGGAATTCAACACTCCTAATGTTCGACCGCCTGCTCCAACAAGAAAAAGCCATTAACGAGTATTTGTATGACCGGGGTGCTAGGACAGCCTCTGCGGAGCTGGGGATTTTTTTGCCACGTTACTGGACGCTCATGCGCAATGCCTGTAGGCTCATGCGTCCTTTTGAGGAGGTGACAAACCTTGTCAGTCGCACCGAAGGCAGCATCAGCGACATAATACCATTTGTTTTATTCCTGGAGCGTGCCCTGCGAAGAGTGCTGGATCAGGCCGTAGATGAGCGTGCCGAGGAAGAGGAAGAGTTGTGGTCACCATCACCACCAGAAACAGCCTTATCAGCATCGCTTGCTGTACCTGCGGCAACGCTGGAAGAGGATTGTGAGTAAGAGGAGTCAGAGGAGGAATGTGGCTTTGAGGGGAGGAGGAAGACCAATCACAACAGGCATCCCAGGGTGCTCGTTGTCACCTATCTGGTACCCGTGGTGTTGTACGTGGCTGGGGGGAAGAACATATCTTCAGCGAGATCACTGAGGACGAGGAACGGGACATGACTAGCTCGGCATACAACCTTGTGCAAATGGGGTCTTTCATGCTGTCGTGCCTGTCGCAGGACCCTCGTATAAAAAGGCTAAAGGGGAACGACCTGTACTGGGTGTGCACGCTACTAGACCCCCGGTATAAGCAGAAAGTGCCTGATTTGTTACCAAATTACCGCAAGTCAGAAAGGATGCAGCAGGTCCAAAACAAATTAACAAGTATGCTTTACACAGCATATAAGGGTATGGTCACAGCACAAGGGCAATATAACAGGGGAAGAGGTGTAAGTAATCCACCTCCCACGACCACGCCGGCAAGGACAGGACGTTTAAAAGACGTGTTGTTGATGGAGGACATGCAGATCTTTTTCAGTCCTACACATCTCATCAGCCCTTCGGGATCCACCCTCAGAGAACGACTTGACCGACAGATAGCAGACTACCTCACCTTAACTGCAGATATCGACACTCTGAGGAGCGATGAACCCCTTGACTACTAGGTATGCAGGCTAGACCTGTGGCCTGAGCTATCCCAATTTGCAATTGAACTTCTGGCCTGCCCCGCTTCAAGTGTCCTGTCAGAAAGGACCTTCAGTGCAGCAGATTGCCTCACCTTTATAATGATGAATGAGGGATGGATCCCGAACGGACTGACACTGGGCGATACATTAGACTAAAAAAGGACTGATGAGATGAGCTGCCTTGAGCTAAAAATGGTCCACAAGCTGCAGTATTTTATCTTTGAATGCCGCATGACTTGCGTGACTTATCCGCCACCAACTAGGGTTCAAGACGCAATGTTTTAGGGCAGTTTGTGCCTGGGAAACAAACATAAATTTTTCTGGTCGTTGCAATAGCAGCCTATTTTTTTTTTTTTTTTCTGATTTCTCAGTCTAGCTTTATTAGATCAATCAATAAACATTCTTCAAAGTGGCATTTTCTACCAGTTCCACTATTAGAAAGGGTCTGACCAACAGTGAAAACATACAATATTTCTACATTCTTCACAACAGAAATTATTTTAACTCAACGTAGAGTTGGACTGTAATATTTTAAATGTTGTCATGGTGGGAAAAGATGTGCGTTGAGAATTTCACCACAAATGATCCTGTTCTGACTGTGCAATGTGCTAAAGGTTATTACCTTCAAATACACAACTGAACTGCAGTTAGTTGTAAATGAAAAATAAAAGTGAAAAAAAATATGAATGCAGGTTTGCGTCTACAGGTTTAAAAGGAACATCACTGAGATAGCAGCAAAGGACCAGACAACCGAACCCAGATTCGATTAGTAGTTCTGTGTGCAACAATTTAGCCAGTCTAACCACATATTACTATAGGTTATTGATTCAGTAGTCCTAAAACAGATACATAGTGTAATAAACTTTTACAAGGGTGTATCTGTTTTACAAACAGGAACCAGAAAAACTAAATAAAAAATACATGGTGCATGCAAATAAGATGTATGCAGACATATATGTTGTGTGTGAATGTATTTGGTCTTGAACAAAAGATTATTTAAAGGAAGCCAGAATGTGCTTTCTTGAAGATTATTACTTGACAAATGTAGATACATATCTACTATTCTTCAGCATGCTAAACCAACATGATACAGTGACTCAAAGAAGAATTCAAAATGCATCAATTTCAAAATGATTTAAAATACTCATAAAATTGTCAGATTTTTTTTTCTTGAAAGAATAAACAGCATAATTGCAATTAACCCACATCATATGCTTTAGTTTATTTTTTTGGTCCTTCGTATGAATGCCTTTTCAAAAGGGCATTAGCAAATAGAAAGACTGAACATAATCAAATAGGAAATGCATTAAAAATGTTTGCAACTTTGGTTGATGTATAAACTTTGGATGGGGTGTATAAGATGTGGCATATTATTATTATTATTATTATTATTATTATTATTATTATTATTATTATCTTTATTTATATCGCGCCCACATATTCCATAGTGCTGTACACGGGTTGAGTACATAGCAGAAACAAATTAAACACCTTGTAAAGAATGGAGGGCCCTGTTTTTGAGCATAAAATCAAATGTACATAGAGCTTTTTTCCAAGGCACTGATACAAGATTGAAAACTCGCAATCTTACAATCTAAGGGTTTATGTGTGATACAAGAGGGTGACAAATGCAATTGAAAGCAATTGGTTCAGTAAAGTGGAGGGGTCTGTGTGTTGTACTGTAGATTGTGGGTGGGAGTTTTATTAAGCTGTGGAATGTTCAGTTGTACATGTTAAGGCTGAAGGTGATAAGATTTTTTAAACAGGTGTGTTTTTAATAATTTCTTAAAGGTTTTGAGGCAGGAAGATAATATAATGGAGCGGGGCAAGGAGTTCCAAATAGATGGGGAAGCACGAGAAAAGTCTTAAAGACGGGAGTAAGAGGAGGTGATGAGAGAGGAGGAAAGAAGAAGGTCGTTAGCAGAACAAAGGGGCCGGTTGGGAGAGTATTTTGAAACAAGAGCAGAGATATAAGGGGGTGCACTGTTGTTGAGGGCTTTATATGTTAGGGTCATGATTTTAAATTTGATTCGGGAAGCTATGGGATGCCAGTGGAGTGATTGACAGAGAGGAGCTGCAGACACTGATCGTTTGGTATTGAAGATGAGTCTAGCAGAGGCGATTATTATGGATTGGAGGGGAGACAGACGAGAGATGGGGAGGCCAGCAAGGAGGGAATTGCAGTAGTCGAGTCGAGAGATGATGAGAGAGTGAATTAGAATTTTAGCTGTGTCTTCTGTAAGATAATGACGAATTTTGGAGATGTTTTTTAGGTGAAACTGACATGATTTTGTTATTGCTTGGATGTGAGGAATAAAAGAGATGGCGGGATCCAGTAGAACCCCAAGACAATGGGACTGGGAGGTAGGGGTGATGATGGTGTTGTCAACAGTGAGAGATATTTGAGGTGTGGAAGCTGTAGTAGAGGGTGGAAAGATTAGAAGTTCAGTCTTAGACATGTTGAGTTTGAGTTGACGGGTGGACATCCAGAAGGATATGCTAGAGAGGCAGTTGGAAACTTGAGCTAAAAGAGAGGGGGATAGATCGGGTGCAGAGAGGTAGATTTGAGTATCATCTGCATAGAGATGATACTGAAATCCAAAGGATTTTATAAGGGTGCCAAGGGAGGAGGTGTAGATGGAGAAGAGGAGGGGGCCTAGCACAGAACCTTGGGGAACGCCAACAGACAGAGGGAGAGGCGAAGAAGAGGTGCCAGAGAAGGAGACACTAAATGTACGATCTTTAAGATAGGATGTGAACCATGAAAGAGCTGTGTCCTGGATGCCAAAAGAGCGAAGAGTTTGGATTAGAAGAGGGTGGTCAACTGTATCGAAGGCAGCAGAGAGATCCAGGAGAATTAGAATAGAGTAGTGACCCTTTGATTTGGCGGTTAGAAAGTTATTAGTGACTTTTGTAAGGGCTGTTTCTGTAGAGTGTTGGGCCCGGAAACCAGATTGGAAGGGGTCAAGTAGGGAATTGGAGGAAATAAATTGAGTGAGGCGATTGAAGAACTGTAGTACCATTCCTAAAGTTCAATACCCGTCCTCCACTAGAAGTGATGTTTCTACTACCAGCACTGGATGATCTGCACAATCAGCTGTCTTTGTGCTCCAATATGAAAACCTTCCAGTGGGGGGACATAACAGGGAAGATACAAACAGAATTGATGCACATGGAAGTAGTAAAGACACCACAGTTATACACAGAGCAATCATTTCTTCCGCTCCTGGGTACAGCGAGGACAAAACCATTTCCCTTTAGGTTTTGTGGTGAGATCCACACAAGCAAAATGAAACCATTCAATTGGGCAATCTGGGTTGTCACAGCCAATCATTTCTCCATAGGACACTTGGTGACAGAGGCAGTATGAAGGCTCATTAGGATCCACTGGCATATCCAGGACGTCTGACAGATGGACAGACAGTACTGCCTCTGAAAAGACCGGCCCTCCTTTTAGTTTCTTTTTCTTCACAGTGTCTTCTTCAGATACCCTGCGGCCCCGAGATCCTCACTTTTCTTTCTGACCACGATTCTTTTTTATTCCACGTCCTGTTGGGCTGTCAAACTCTGTTCCCTCAAGCTTATCCTGCAGGTCAGCTTCAAAACGAGCAAGATCTGCATCCAGCCTCCGGATGTGCTTATCCACCATCTCATAGGTCTGCATGGCCAGCTGCACCTTATCATCACTGTATTCTTTGCACTTGCTGTAGGCATTCTGTATTCGCTGAAGGTGCTGCACTCTCTGCTCAGGTGAGAGGTCACGTGCAGTGGCAATGTACTCAGCAGCTAATGTATCTATTTCTTTCTTTTTATCTTCTGTTCTTTGATCCAAGTCACTCATAAGCTGAAAGTTTCTTTGAAGCTCACACGGCAGGTTTTCTATACTGTCCAGATAATGCGCCAGATACATCGCGGTGGCCATGTTTGCACGGTGCTAACGTTTCCTCATTAGCTGCGCTCTGTCGATTGCCGGAGTCAACAATACCTAATTTTTTTTATTTTTTATAATTAACTTTTTTATTGAAAGAATAAACAAATATAACATTGTAAGTTCAGCAAATCATATAACAAATCTCTCAAGTATCAACAAGATATATCAAAAAGTTTCTTTCAAAGTTTTTCTTTTTTGGTTAGAATAACACATGACCAATTGACCATGTAAAACATATATATTAAGTCACACAAGGTCTTGAACATATATACATTCCTCAAAGCAGACATGTGTCCAGGAGGTACAGTAAGGTGAAACCATAGATCAAACATCAGGTCAAACGATAAAAGTAGTTCACACGAACCTTATTGTGGACCTTGTAGAGTCCATAAGTCCCAGCAGGAGGCCCATCGACGGTATCTTTCATCAATTTCAGCTGAAAGTGAGCTCATAGCCCGAATGAACCTGATTTTGTGAAGTACTTCAGTGTGAGTAGGGGAGGTAAGTTTCCAGTGTTTAGCATCGCGTGGCCAAAAATATCTGTGTTGTTAAACATTGTTCTGATTTGAATAACCCCGTAATTGGAAGTCCTAGCAAAGCTTTGTGTTACTGTTGTCCCCAAAAGTGTTTCTAATAGGTCGTATTGCTGTCCATATGGGTCTTATTTTCGGACACTCCCACAGCATGTGAATCAGTGTACCAGTGTCTGTGCAGCCCCTAAAACATGTGTCAGGGTGTGTTTTGTTCAGAAGATGGAGTTTTGCTGGTGTAAGGTACCACCTCATTATTGTCTTAAAAGAGTTTTCTTTTAGTGTCACATTTAGTGAAGAGGAAACAATACCTAATTTTTGATAAGTGCACGCATCCCGGGGAGTCAGCGCTCGTCGGCATGTATCAGCTCTCTAATTCCGAAAGTTATCAAAGTAACAGATGGAGCGATCAAAGGAACCAGTCTATAACTGATTAAATGAGCAATTCGCAGTTTCACTGTACCGGCTGTGTGTATTTAAACGTGCATGGCTTAATCTTTGAGGCAGGATCAACCAGGTAGCCCGACGAGGGGGCGCCCCCCGGCCCTGTGACAGTAGGAGGACAGACCCAGCATCTTTATCCATCTCCTGGTTCTAAAAATCCAGGCCTTATACACGCCCCCTGATAGGTGACGTAACAAGTATTAAACTGATAAGAGTAGTACTTACAAACACGCCACTCCTATCTGGTGGCACCTTTGATTGCACGTGCCGTGCCCCAAAATTGAAGTGATACGACCAACAAAGCATCTTTTTCCATCTCCCGGTTCTAAAAAAACAGGCCTTATACACGCCCCCTAATAGGTGACGTAACAAGTATTAAACTGATAAGAGTAGTACTTACAAACACGCCACTCCTATCTGGTGGCACCTTTGATTACACGTGCCGTGCCACAAAATTGAAGTGATACGACCAACAAAGCATCTTTTTCCATCTCCTGGTTCTAAAAATCCAGGCCTTATACACGCCCCATGATAGGTGATGTAACAAGTATTAAACTGATAAGAGTAGTACTTACAAATACGCCACTCCTATCTGGTGGCACCTTTGATTGCACGTGCCGTGCCCCAAAATTGAAGTGATGCGACCAACAAAGCATCTTTTTCCATCTCCTGGTTCTAAAAATCCAGGCCTTATACACGCCCCCTGATAGATGCTGTAACAGATATTAAACTGATAAGAGTAGTACTTACAAATACGCCACTCCTATCTGGTGGCACCTTTGATTGCACGTGCCGTGCCCCAAAATTGAAGTGATACGAACAACAAAGCATCTTTTTCCATCTCCTGGTTCTAAAAATCCAGGCCTTATACACACCCCCAGATAGGTGACGTAACAAGTATTAAACTGATAAGAGTAGTACTTACAACCACGCCACTCCTATCTGGTGGCACCTTTGATTACACGTGCCGTGCCCCAAAATTGAAGTGATACGACCAACAAAGCATCTTTTTCCATCTCCCGGTTCTAAAAAAACAGGCCTTATACACGCCCCCTAATAGGTGACGTAACAAGTATTAAACTGATAAGAGTAGTACTTACAAACACGCCACTCCTATCTGGTGGCACCTTTGATTACACGTGCCGTGCCACAAAATTGAAGTGATACGACCAACAAAGCATCTTTTTCCATCTCCTGGTTCTAAAAATCCAGGCCTTATACACGCCCCATGATAGGTGATGTAACAAGTATTAAACTGATAAGAGTAGTACTTACAAATACGCCACTCCTATCTGGTGGCACCTTTGATTGCACGTGCCGTGCCCCAAAATTGAAGTGATGCGACCAACAAAGCATCTTTTTCCATCTCCTGGTTCTAAAAATCCAGGCCTTATACACGCCCCCTGATAGATGCTGTAACAGATATTAAACTGATAAGAGTAGTACTTACAAATAAGCCACTCCTATCTGGTGGCACCTTTGATTGCACGTGCCGTGCCCCAAAATTGAAGTGATACGAACAACAAAGCATCTTTTTCCATCTCCTGGTTCTAAAAATCCAGGCCTTATACACGCCCCCAGATAGGTGACGTAACAAGTATTAAACTGATAAGAGTAGTACTTACAACCACGCCACTCCTATCTGGTGGCATCTTTGATTGCACGTGCCGTGCCCCAAAATTGAAGTGATAAGACCAACAAAGCATCTTTTTCCATCTCCTGGTTCTAAAAATCCAGGCCTTATACACGCCCCCTGATATGTGCTGTAACAGGTATTAAACTGATAAGAGTAGTACTACTTAACACACCTTATAATAATTCAGAGAGAGGCAACGCAGTGAGAGGAGTCTGAAGAAGAGGAGTCAGAGGAGGAAGGTGGCTTTGAGGAGGTGGAAGACCAAACACAGCAGGCGTCCCAGGGGGCTTGTTGTCACCTTTCGGGGACCCTTGGTGGCTGGGTGGAGTAAGAGACCTTCAATGACATCAGTGAGGACAAGGAACGGGACATGGCTAGCTTGGTATCCAACCTTGTGCAAATGGGGAGTTTGCGGTTGTGCAAATGGACTGTTTGCGGTTGTTTGCGGTGCATTAAACGGGGAGTTTGGTCTGTCACTGTGAAGCGGGCCTAACCCTTACACTACCTGATCGATACAACATCATACCTGATGTTTTAAAGCACGTTATTCCAAACAATTTAGGAATGTTAGGTAATTTATGCCCTTTATGGCTTAAAACCAGACTCTGCATCAACTATGTAATTTTCCATGGGAGTTTTGCCATGGATCCCCCTCCGGCATGCCACAGTCCAGGTGTTAGTCCTGTTGAAACAACTTTCCCATCACTATTGTGGCCAGAAAGAGTCCCTGTGTGTTTTAAAATTCGCCTGCCCATTGAAGTCTATGGCGGTTCGCCGGGTTCGCCGGTTCGCAAACATTTGCGGCGGTTCGCGTTCGCGGTTCGCGAACCGAAAATGTTATGTTCGCGACATCACTAGTGAAAGAGGAATTAGTAAGATGAGTGAGGGAGAAAGTCAAGAAGCAGCAGTGAAAATAAAACAATGTTGTTGAGACCAAGAGAAGCAAAAAATAAAAACATTGAAGCAGAGAAGGAAGAAGGAAAAGTGTTTTAAAGTTATTGCTGTGAAGAAACGTCTATTTGTACGTGTGGGAGCATAAATCTAAATAAATATTTCCACAGATGCAAAATTAAAAAATAGGTTGCAATCAACACATCCTTGCATCTAAACCTCTACATGCATTCAAATTGTGGACAACAATCAATAATCAGAGTGAGCAACCACTACAGCAAGGGCTGAAAACATTGCTATAAACCTACATCTAACAAACACTACAAATGAATAAATTAGCATATAAACAGAAAAAAGGATTGAAGCTAATCAGAAAATAGAATAATGAATCAACTAAGACTAAAATAGGAGTCTATATATGTAGCAGATGCTTATAGGATTCTGTAGTAGCAATTATATCAACCTAGTTATATCAAACAATATGTGTAAATATGTGTAAAATGTACAGAATGTGATAAAGTCCATGGAAATAGTATTGCAGCTATCATCGCAATCAAATGACTGGAGTTCATATAATGCTGGGAAATAATAATTCTTAAAGACAGACTGTGAAAAAGTAAACAAGCTTCTTCAAGATCAATAATATGTTAATAATATGTCAATACCTCTACAGCAGCGGATTTTACCCTTTAGCTCTGGAGCCGAAAATGACTCTATACAGATCAGCACGTGCCCCTTTTTTTATTTCCGAATACTGAGGCGTATCGATAAAGCAAAACTGAAGAGTAGTGGAATCGAACCACAGACTTGCTTTCATCTAACTGCTGTCTTTTATATTCAACATATATATGCAAATTCAAATCAGTTTAAGTTTACTCAAATGTATTTTTGCAGATCACTTTATGCTGCCTTATCAGCACTTGTGGTGAGCATAATAATGGCCACCAGCTTTTAGTTTGTGCACTGACATCCTTACCAGGTTTAGTGATAGCGTTCTCACAAGTGGTGCTAGATCTGTCCAATGTCCCTGTTCAATAAAGCATCCATAGATCTTTCCAGCTTTAAAAATAGACTCCAGATTCTGCCAAAAAAAAAAGACAGAGGTTTCGCATTAACAATGCAGAAGATCTCATCTAAGTGAATATAGTCTTGGGACAGTTGTTTATAATTTATGGTCTAGTTCAAACTTGCATTCTGGGGGCTTCTTTTCTGTTTGTGAAAATTCCCTCAACCATTTTCGTTGGACATCCCTGATATTATCCTCTCTCTGCAAAATAAAGGACCCTGTTCAAAGATGTTCAAGAAATGTAAAATGGAGGAGTAACTGTTGGGGAAAAATACAAATATCCAAGCCCTCTAAAAATAAATATATATATATATATATATATATATATATATATATATATAGTCGGGGGGAAACGTATTTGATCTCCTGCTGATTTTGAACGTTTGTCCACTGACAAAGAAATGATCAGTCTATAATTTTAATGGTAGGTTTATTTTAACAGTGAGAGACAGAATAACAAAAAATAACAAGAAAAACTCATGTGAAAAAAGTCACAGGTCAGTGGGGGAAGTTAGTATTTGATCCCATATCAATAGGAGGACTCTCTTAAAGGGAGTGCTCCTATTCTCAGCTTGTTACCTGTATAAAAGACGCCTGTCCACAGAAGCAATCAATAATCAATCAGATTCCACCATGTCCAAGATCAAAGAGCTGTCCAAGGATATCAGAGACAAGATTGTAGACCTAAACAAGACTGGTATGGGCTACAAGACCATCGCCAAGCAGCTTGGTTAGAAGGTGACATCAGTTGGTGCGATTATTTGCAAATGGAAGAAACACAAAATAACTGCCATTCTGTCTGATGCTCCATGCAAGATATTACCTCGTAGAGTTTCAATGATCATGAGAAAGGTGCGCAATCAGCCCAGAACTACACAGGAGGATCTTGTTAATGATCTCAAGGCATCTGGGACCATAGTCACCAACAATTGGTAACACACTACGCCATGAAGGACTGAAATCCTGCAGTGCCCGCAAGGTCCCCCTGCTCAAGAAAGCACATGTACAGGCCCGTCTGAAGCTTGCCAATGAACATCTGAATGATTCAGAGGAGAACTGGGTGGAAGTGTTGAGGTCAGATGAGACCAAAATCGAGCTCTTTGGCATCAACTCTACTCTCCATGTTTAGAGGAGGAGGAATGCTGCTTATAAGCCCAAGAACACCATCCGCACCGTCAAACATGGAGGTGGAAACATTATGCTTTGGGGGTGTTTTTGTAGCTAAGGGGATAGGACAACTGCACCGCATCAAAGGGACGTTGGATGGTGCCATGTACTGTCAAATCTTGGGTGAGAACCTCCATCCCTCAGCCAGGGCATTGAAAATGAGTTGTGGATGGGTATTCTGGCATTACAATGACCCAAAACACACAGCCAAGGCAACAAAGGAGTGGCTCAAGAAGAAGCACATTAAGGTCCTGGAGTGGCCTATCCAGTCTCCAGACCTTAATCCTATAGCAAACCTGTGGAGCTGAAGGTTCGGCACTCATTGCAAGCCTCTCTCCTGCTTTATATATATATATATATATATATATATATATATATATATATATATATATATATATATATATATATTAATTAATTAAATAATAAATTAATATACTTTACCTTTTTCTAATTAATATATGAGGAGATAACAATCTGTTTGTATCTTCCTGCAGCATACAATATACATTTGGACTGTTGCTTACCTGAGGTGTAAATGTCAGCAATATGACAAGTGTGCAGTCCAAATATGGTGTGGTCGCGCGAGGGCAAAGCGTTTGTGTAGTAAATCGTCATTTTAGAATGGTAATGTTATTAGTTGCATGTGCGCGGTTCGACCGTTAACTTTGTATTTTTTTGACCCTGGATTTTTTTTTTAAGTCCCGCGGCTTGTATTTGTTTTTTCTAAGTCCCGCTTTGCAGTCTTATGTGCCTGTTTTTGTTGTTTTTGTATGTGTGCGGTTCGGTCGTTCTTTTCGTATTTTTTTGACCTGGTATTTTTTTTTTCAATTGCTGCGAGTTGTATTTTTTACGGGCAAAGTGTTACGGGCTGTAATTTTTTTCAAACTGCTACAGGTCTCGCATTGTGAATGGTGTAATTGAGATTTGTGTTGATGTGTAGCTCCGCAGGTCGTAGGGATGAGCCATCTCCGCCTTTGGCACTCCTTGCCAGCAACTGCGGCACTCGCTTTGCGAAGGCCGCAGTTGCTGCGGGATCGCTACGCAAGCCTGCAAGCGTTAGCAACAACCCGTATTGCTCACAACTATATATGTGATGGATATGGACTAGTACTTGTTCAGATATTAGCAGAATTTTACAGGCAGTATAAGTGCTTTTGTATATTCTTGTAATAAGTATAGAATGATTCTATTATCTAATTCTATTGTCTAATTATGAAGAAACCAAGGATAACTCCTATAGTTCTGTTATAAACATAAGAAATTATGATAACAATACAAAATATTGTAAGATTTATAAAGAAAACTTAGATTTTTTTTTTATCTCACACTATTAGATTAACACTACCAAATCAGAAAAATAGGAAAACCACATACAGTATGAGTAGCAGTTTATTTTGCCAAAGAAGCCAGTTTTAGAGATACATCAATATGAATAACTAAAACAACCAGCCTCTACATAGTAAGTTGAAAGTATTCATACAATGCATCACATTGTTTAAAGGGATATGAAAGGTTCCTGGGTTTTACTAGGTATATAATATACCTGTATATCTATTTACTTTTATATACTTTGTTTTCTTAAGAATAGCTTAGTAGCTCTGTTTTACTGCCTAAAATCAAATAAATATTGCCTGCTTTGGTCTACCCACTGAAGCTTGTGAAAACAGATTCTGCTGTACTTGCTGTGTGGTGTCTCATACTAACCAATCAGTAACCATCTGTCAGTATCCCTGATAGGCTAGGACACTACATTGCACATCCAGGCCTACAGAGTCTGTGTCTGTATACTTTACAATGAACAGACCCATAAAGGGACTGTTTGATTTTAGGTAGTAAAAACAGAACCAAAAAGGACTTCTTAATGCGATAAAGTACATAAGTATATAGATACACAAGGATATTATATACCTAGTTAAAACCCAGGGACCTTCCATATCCATTTAAAAGCATACATAATAGCTAGAATGATGCTAAGCACTTATATAAAGTTATAGAACCTTGAATTCATCCTTGGTTTCTTTATAATGAGACATACTGCTACATAACAGTTACTACAATAACCTATCTTTATATTAGAACCATATGATTTATCCTTGTTTTTTTATAATTGGACAACAAAATCATCCTATATTTGTTACAAGAATATAAAAACATATTCTCCACTTATATTGCCAGTAAAATTATGCTAATATCTGAAGAAATATCAGTCCATATCTATATTTAAAGCTGATAAATAAAGGTTATATTTTATTCTTTGCAAGAAATTGTTACCGTAATTGTTTTTGTTCATATGTGTGCCTTTTTTCTGTAGTGTCAAACATCTTCTCATTTGATCTTTCTTTTAGTAGTAGTGTGCAACCTTTTATAATCAAGTAGCAATACTAGGGGCCCTATTCAATTGCAAGCCCACAGTTTACATTATACCGGCCGTAAGTCAGTGGGCTTGAAATTTGCTACATTTACAGAGCCATTCAATTGAACAAGCCCACAGTTTACAGACCGAAATCTGAAACCGTAAACCATGCAACCGTAAGTAGAATTTCAGAGCATGATCATGATCATTTAAGGCCATAAGTACCTATTTAGAAACAGCCAATAGTAAATGAGACCATCATCATGACATCATGAGGTTAAATCAGATTAAACCAGGTCATGAGGTTAAACCACAATCAATTAGCGTTTAGAAGTCCGATATGTGCTCATACTCGCAATCCGTCAATGAACAAAAAAATAAAAATGAATGACGAAACTGTTCTAGTCCATGTGGGTAGCCTGATATGTATTAACTTCTTGATTCCTGGGATCAATATAACATAAAGATAAAACATAAAAAAAAACATTTTTGATTGCAGATTTGCGAGCTTCTGACTGTTGTGCAATTAATTCTAATGTCTTTTATCACTTTCCCGTCTTTTAAATTGCAGTATTGGTTATTTATTTGCATTTACAGTGCTACGGACAGGGGTTAAACCCCCTTGCGAGTCCTATCTGATACTCGTAGGATTTTCTTCTACATTTGCCATTTAGAGGTGTGAAAACATTTGTGGGCTTGGGGAATTGGAGCAATTGAATAGCGATTTGCGTATGTAACAGTTACAGGCTTGAAACATCAAAGGCTTAGCTGGGTAGAAGTTACAATTTTAACAACTGCAGGGATTTTCAGCCTGTAACCTGCAAATGGTTTGCGGGTAGCTAAAAGATGCCAAATGAATAGCAAATTAGCTTACAGGCTACATTATGAGCTCCAGTAACCAACAATTGCTCAATTGAATAGGGGCCTAGGTGTGCTGTTCTTCAACAAGGAAACAACTGATCAGTGTTTGGTCTCTGTTGATGACTTGACACGTGTCACATTTGGGCACTACAAAAGAGCCACATACTGATCTTTTTTGAGCCACGTTTGGCTCTAGTGTCATAGGTGGGAAATCTTTCTCTATAGCAATATTGTTTCATGTAATTTAAGTTTTTGAATGGAAATGTTATATTTATAATCTAGTACGAAATTGCCCGTCAAAATAGCTCAGACTTGGTTTCATCCAGTTTCAGAATTTTTATGTTTTTCGGTCGCCATTTTTTTCCTTGCTTAGCTGATTTCGTATTGCTGAAAACCCCCAAATATAGCTCAAATTCGCTTGCAACCTCACTCCCAGTCTTCTTGGCTCTCTCCCTGTGCTGTGTGTGTTATTATTTTTGTTAAATTATTGTGTTTGTTTTTTGTGTTTTCAGACTTACGCGCTTGGGTCGCAGTTGCGACCCTCGCAGTCGCAAGCCTCAACTGCGTGAAACTGCTCGCTGCGTGAAACTGCTCGCGGCCTTCGGCGCTCATTGAAGCCTAACTCTTGCGTGGTTGATGGCTCGCTTTGCGAGGCTCGCAAAGTGTGACCAACATCGTAAGCGTTCCGGAAACTGACAACTATATATGTGATAGAATGAATAAGTTAATTATTTATGGATACTTTTGACATCTAAAAGACACTCACATTAGCCTTTGCTATCAGATATTGCAAACTAAAAACTGAAGTAAGGAGAATTTTTTTGATAAACAATTTTATGTAACTCAGCTTGACAGTTCTTAGTGATATTGCCAACTGGTTTGTTCTCCCTTTAAAAGCTCTATTCCAATTCTACTAATCTCATCACCTTGGTAACAGTGCTGGACCTTTTTCATACTGGGATTTCAGATCTATGTATCTACTAGTGGGTCACAGGGTTAATATATCAAACTGTATCAAAGTGTAGCAGAAAAGTGGTTTAGAAGATGTAGTTTTTATAACTCCAGCTGGCTTTGGGTAGTAGTGTGAGTAGAGTAATAGAACAAAACATCTTTCAAGTTTCCTGGAAAAAAATAATTGACAATATACCCCTCCACGGTCATTCCTCTTAAAAATATTCTTTTACTATACAGGTAAATCATACATCGTGCTAAACATTGAAGGATCACTGTAGGTTTATATTTATACTAGCGACTTTCCGGTCAAAAATTATGGCAATAAAATTTGAAGGATGGCAATGGTATTTGTCACACATTGCGGGCCTCACCTCCCTCTACTTTACTGGCCTCGCAATGAGTGCCTTTGGCGCTCATCACGAGCCTCACAATATGCGCCTTCAGCGCTCATTGCGAGCCTCTCCACCCCTCTACCTCTACCACCCTCTACTTGATGGGAGGCGCTCATTGCAAGCCTCTCCACCCCTCTACTTTACTGGCCTTGCGATGAGCGCCTTCAACACTTATCACAGGCCTCCAATGAGCACCTTCGGCGCCCATTGTGAGCCCCCCCTCTACTTACTCTCCATCCCCTGTGTCTCTTCCCGACTCTCCCTCCCCTGTGTCTCTTTCCCCCTCCTCTGTGTCTCTTTCCCCCCTTTACCTCCCCTGTGTCTCTTCCCCCCTCTCGCTCCGCTGTGTCTCTCTCCCCCCTCTGTCTCTTTACCCCTGTCTCCCTCCCTGTGTCTCTTTTCACCCCTCTCCCACCCCTGTGTCTCTTCCCCCTCTCCCTCTTCACCCCCATCTCCCTCTCCTGTGTCTCATCACCTCCCATCTCCCTTCCGTGTCTCGTCATCCCCCCTCTCCCTCCCCTGTGTCTCTTCCCCCCGCCCCCTCCGCTGTGTCTCTTCTTCCCTCCTGTCCCTCCCCTGTGTCTCTTTTCCCCCTCTCCCACCACTGTGTCTCTTCCCCCTCTCCCTCTTCACGCCCATCTCCCTCCCCTCTGTCTCTTCACCCCCCATCTCCCTCCCCTGTGTCTCTTCCCTCCCTTTCATCATCTCTTCCCCCCGCCCCATCTGCTGTGTCTCTTCTCCCCTCCTATCCCTCCCCTGTGTCTATTCCTCCCCTCCTCTCCCTCCCCTGTGTCTCCTCCTCCCCTCCTCTCCCTCCCTTGTGTCTCTCTTCCCCCTCCCCTGTGTCTCTCTTCCCCTTCTCCTCTTCCTCCCCTGTGTCTCTTCCCCCTCCTCTGTGTCTCTTCCTCCTCCCCTGTGTCTCTCTTCACCTCCTCCTCTCCCTCCCCTGTGTCTTTTCCCCCCTCCCCTGTATCTCTCTTCCCCCTTCCCCTGTGTCTCTCTCCCCCATCCTCTTGGTTCCACTATGTCTCTCTTCCCCAGTGTCTCTCTTCCCCCGTGTCTCTCTTCCCCCTGTGTCTCTCTTCCCCCCTCCTCTCCCTTATGTCTCTCTTCCCCCTCCTCTGTGTCTCTCTCCCCCCCTGTGTCTCTCTTCCCCCTCCTCTCATGTCTCTCCCCCACTCCTCTCCCTCCCATGTCTCTCCCCCACTCCTCTCTAGTGTCTCTCCCCCACTCCTCCCTCACCTTAATGCTGCGGGCGCAGGCGCGCGCCCATCGTACCGTGACCGCATCCCACCCGCGCCACCGGATCAAGGAGCAGGGAGTATGGAGCATGGAGGGCCGCGGGGCTGATGTGGCGCAATGAGCATCAGTGGGGCATGGCAGGGGGAGTTGTGAAACTGCGAGTTGTCCTCAGTTGCGGTCCTCGCAATGTGAGGGCCGCAAAGCGTGACGACAATTCGCAGTTTGACAACTATTATATGTGACTAGCGACTTGCCCTTCGGCGCTCATTGCGAGGCTGTGGGTTGTTATATATATTTTTTCTGATAGGTGCTTTTGCTTTTATTGTTTGGTCGGCGGTGATCTGCTTTTTACTCTTATTGCAAGGCTTTTTGTGCTATGAGCAGAGTTGGCGCTCTTCCCCCCTCTCCCTCTTCACCCCCATCTCCCTCCCCTGTGTCTCTTCGCCCCCCATCTCCCTCCCCTGTGTCTCTTCCCCCCTCTCCTCGTCTCTTCCCCCTGCCCCCTCCACTGTGTCTCTTCTCCCCTCCTGTCCCTTCGCCTGTGCCTATTCCTCCCCTCCTCTCCCTCCCCTGTGTCTCTCTTCCCCCTCCCCTGTGTCTCTCTTCCCCTTCTCCTCTTCCTTCCCTGTGTCTCTTCCCCCTTCTCTGTGTCTCTTCCCCCTCCCCTCTGTCTCTCTTCACCTCCTCCTCTCCCTCCCCTGTGTCTTTTCCCCCCTCCCCTATTCTCTCTTCCCCCCTCCTCTGTGTCTCTCTCCCCCATCCTCTTCCTTCCACTATGTCTCTCTTCCCCTGTGTCTCTCTTCCCCAGTGTCTCTCTTCCCCCGTGTCTCTCTTCCCCCCGTGTCTCTCTTCCCCTGTGTCTCTCTTGCCCCCCTCCTCACCCTCGTGTCTCTCTTCCCCTCCTCTGTGTCTCTCTTCCTCCCTGTGTCTCTCTTCCCCCTCCTCTCATGTCTTTCCCCCACTCTTTCCCCCACTCCTCTCCCTCCCATGTGCCTCCCCCACTCCTCTCCCGTGTCTCTCCCCCACTCCTCTCTCCCGTGTCTCTCCCCCACTCCTCCCTCACCTTAATGCTGCGAGCGCGTACGCGCGCCCATCATCCCGTGCGTGCATCCCACCCGCGCCACCGGATCAGGGAGCAGGGAGGGCCGCGGGGCTGATTTGGCGCAATGAGCATCAGTGGGGCATGGCAGGGGGAGTTGTGAAACTGCGAGTTGTCGTCATTGGCGGCCCTCGCAATGCAACTCACAGTTTGACAACTATTATATGTGACTAGCGACTTGCCCTTCAGCGCTCATTGCAAGGCTGTGGGTTGTTGTATTTTTTTTTTCTGATAGGTGCTTTTGCTGTTATCATTTGGTCGGCGGTGATCTACTTTTTACGCTTATTGCAAGGCTTTTTGTGCTATGAGCAGAGTTAGCGCTCGTTGTGAGTTGTGCTGTGACTGTGTTTTGTGTTTATTGTTATAGAGTTTTTTGTTTTTTGTGTAAATAAATAAATAATAAGAAATTAATAAATGAATATACTTTACCTATTTGGAAGTAATATTTGCAGGAAGCATTGTGTTGAAGAGCTGACAATATGTTTTGATGTTCCTGCAGCATACAGTTCCTGCAGTGTTTTAGAGTTGAGGTGTAAGTGTCAGCAATGTGTGCAGTGTGTAGTGTAAATATGCTGTGAGCGCGATGAAAAGCCGTTAGGGTAGCTGTGTACTTCCGCATTGTGTAAGTTAGTGTTGTAAAATGGCGGTGAATGTGTGTGGTACGCGGCTGTGGATGATTTAGCGTCCTTGCTAAAAGTGTATCTTGTACCTCGTACGGCTTTTTCGAAAAGCCGTATGTGCTTGGTGGTTTATTGAGTCTTTAGGGTCATGTAGCCTCGTTTTCGTTATTTTCAGCAGCCATTTTTCCTCTTGATTTTTGTGTGTCTAAACACGTGAATTTGGACTTAAATTGAGGTGTAACTTCAGTTGCAGGGGTCCTGGGTGCCCCCTTGCTGTGGGTAAGTTATTTATGTATTTTTTGTGTGTATTTATTGTGTTTATAATGTTTTGAGGTACGCGCTGTTTGGCAGTTAATGTCGTATTTTTGCAAAATGGTCGTAATATATGTTTTTCTAAGTTCCGCATCTCGTATTTATTTATGCTAAGTCCGTAATTTTTCAGTTCTAATTCCTGCGTCTCGGCTAAATCCCGCTAAAAGTGCTCTGTGTTTAACGGCTCGCCTCGCTAAGCGAGGCTCGCCGGCAATGAGCTCCTTCGGCCTACGCAAACAGCATGACGACGACTCGCAGTTGGACTATTATAATATGTGATTATGCTGTTTTCCAAAACTAGACTTCAAAATGGGTAAATGCATTTACAAAGAGAATACACTATCTCATTTATTAATTATTACATTGAGGTATTATTTATTCTAGGCAGCCAGTGCCTTTTTTAGCTGAATGATTATGCTCACTTATCAAGAAGTGGTTTTGTAAACTGATCAGAACTAACAAGAATTCTATTTTACATATAGTAAAATCACTGCATTTTTAGTTATATATGCTCTATATTTGGGGATGACAAAAATGCCATATAATTATTTAAAACCAAAGACAAATTTGGCTCTGAAGACAAAATAACGGAATACTTTTTTATTTTTATTATATTTTTCTTTCCATAATCCGTTTTACCACCACAACTATGTAAAGTCATGGGCATAGGAGGCAAAAAGATTCTGGGAGGATAATTCAACTCTACTCTACCAGTACAGGAAGCAGGGGCGGAACTACAGCCGGTGCACCCAGTGCAATGCACCATGGCCCAGCTCTACTCAGTGCTGCCAGCACTGGGGAGCTACAGTTCATAGAGGGAATCATGAATGCCAACATGTACTGTAACATACTGAAGCAGAGCATGATCCCCTCCCTTCAGAGACTGGGCCGCAGGGCAGTATTCCAACATGATAACGACCCCAAACACACCTGCAAGGCAACCACTGTC
This sequence comes from Discoglossus pictus, assembly GCA_027410445.1. NCBI lineage: Eukaryota > Metazoa > Chordata > Amphibia > Anura > Alytidae > Discoglossus > Discoglossus pictus. The sequence continues at coordinate 369,955,055 of CM050163.1, forward strand.
TTGTTAAAGAAGCTGAGGGTAAAAATGATGGACTGGCCAAGCATGCCACCAGACTTAAACCATATTGAGCATCTGTGGGGCATCCTCAAATGGAAGGTGGGAAAGTGCAAGGTCTCTAACATCCACCAGCTCCATGATGTCATCATGGAGGAGTGGAAGAGGATCCAGTGGCAACCTGTGAAGCTGTGGTGAACTCCATGCCCATGAGGGTTAAGGCAGTGCTGGATAAATAATGGTGACCACACAAAATATTTCCACTTAGGGGTGTACTCCCATTTGTTGCCAACGGTTTAGACATTAATGGCTGTGTGTTGGGTTATTTTGAGGGGACAGCAAATTTACACTGTTATACAGGCTGTACACTTACTACTTTACATTGTAGCAGAGTGTCATTTCTTCAGTGTTGTCACATGAAAAGATATAATAAAATATTTACAAAAATGTGAGGGGTGTACCCACTTTTGTGATATACTGTATATATATCACTATAATAGTTGTGGACCAAGGCCGCAGGTCACATTTGTGGTGTAGGTCACGCAATGTTAAATATTGTGGCCCTCGCAAACTAAGGGCAGCAACTGAGAGGTCCGCGGGACTTAGGCTGCAATGAGCCTTGCAACAATTATAAAGTAGAGTCTTATGTGTTCATATTTGTGCTGGCTGGGTATTCTAGTATTCTATCCACAAGTGGTTATATATGTCCAGGTAATAAAGGTACCTGGTAGTTGTGGGAGGGTCTCTCTCCTACGGTGACGAGCGGCCAAAGGGTGTGCCTGGGAGCTAACCAGTGGTAGTGTCTAGCGTTGGGTGAATTATGACATGTAGGTAGTGTGAAATGGAAGTGTGTGTGGTGAATGAGCCGCCCTCACCTCATGTAGCTGAGATGCGGCCTTTAGCTACCCCCTACATGGCCTGTTTAGAGGGCCAAGGGCCGACTGAAGTAGAGGAGAGAGGGGAGAAGTTTATGAAAAATAAAACGAGGGGATGCATGAACGAGGTAGGCCTGCGAAGGAGGAGTTGTAGAGATTAGGTCGATTTGGACTTATAAAAAGCTATTGAAAGATCGAAGGTTAGTAGATTTGGCCCACCATCTTTTGCTGTTTTTTATATCCCCTATTCATTTAATCTGGGGGGGATTTGCCCCCCCATCTCCTACACCCCTGTGTACAGTCATATAATGATGTTTCTAAAACTGACTTGCAACTTGGAAATCTATGTATCATTTGCTGATTTTCAGTAGAAAATAGAAAAGCTGTGTATAAAGTAAGTGCAAAGAATTATTTTTTCAAAAAGCAGTACATTGCAATAAATGAAGTAGAAAATTAGCTATTTCTTTAAATGTATTCTGACTAAAAATTTGATTTTTTTCGAGACAGTGTTTATTGGAAATAGATCATTTCCCCACTGTCTTAAGGCTGGAGCACTTTCTAGTATATTTTTACATTGCTTATTTCGACTGTTTAGCAAGCAATAGTAAAAGTACACTCAAGCCGCATGTTTCTGCTCTTTTCCTATACACGTCACATCCCCTCCAATCTTCCCTTCCAATTTGTTTCTCACCTTTCTTCCCTTCTATGTCACTTTGCTCTTCTCTGCCCACTTGTACTGCCTTCTGTCCTCCCATCATTGGCTTTCTTTATACCCTTCTCATATCTTCATCTTTTTTTCTTCCTGGTTCCAACCCATTATATTCCTCTTCTTGTACGCTTTCTCTTCAATCCTTTTATTCCTCTCTGGTCCTTGACTTCATCTTCTCCTCACCCTCATCTCTTCTCCTCTTTTCAGGAACTTAGGAATCCTTGGGTATACAATTTTCAAGACTTTTTCACCTTTATTGATAAACAGAACAATTTTTGTTGTTGTACAATCGTTCAGTCGTGTTCGAATCCCAATGACTTTTGCACTTCAGAACGCCAGGCACAATTATGTCTCTGGATGTGCTTATACATAAGGTTTTCAAAGCAAAGATACTGGAGTGGGTTGCCAGTTCCTTCTACAGTTGGCCACGATTTGTCTGACCTCTTGCTTCATTGAGGTACACAAGCCACTTCACCACAACAAGGTAGCGATCCACAAGGGAAGAATAATTTTAAATTAAATTCCAGACATAATCTCTATATAGTTCGTGAGGATTTTTGGATATATATAAAGACAGCATAAGTTATGTTAAGATGCATGTTACATGATGTGTAGACGAAATGGTTACTACATAGTAACTGGGCATTACAATTTGTGTAATAAGTTTTTGTACGTTTGTTGCAGCATTTAATATGAGACTGATATTATTGTTTTTGGATGCCACCGGTGTGTCTATATCTATGCATTATTTAGGAATATTTGTTTTTTACACAATTAAATGGTGCACTGCTTATCTTAAATTTTGTGTTCAGATATACATTTGTTTAAAATGATAGTTCCTGCATGTCGCCAAGTATTTTGTAAGAAAAGTTACAATGAATGGAGCTGGTTTTCGTACCATTTTTTGACTAGAGCTCTTCTCATCCATTACAATCAATGAGCTTTATTTGAGACAAGTACATTACTTACAAATGTAATTTTGGCTGTGGGAGCTTTTTTCAGTAATGTTACACATGTATTCAATGCTCCACATATGTAATGTTACTGATCCCACCCTCAACTCGTAAACCCGAGCCTTGTAGGTAAAGTTCTAAGGCTCTGGATTACAAGTAAGGCTCTGATCAGCAATATTGCATTTCTAGAGATTCTCTCCATCCAAATGGGGCTAAATATTAACCTGTGCTGAGGAGGTCCATCAAGAATCTCTGCAACATCTAAAGATTCACAGTAAGGGTGGTTAATCTGTGGTATTCTCTACCAAAGGAGGTGGTGACAGCGGATTCGATAGATAACTTTAAAAAGGGAGTGGATATATATAATAAAAAGGGTATTTAGGGTTATCCTGGATAACCAGTATCTGGGGTCAGGAAGGAATTTTAAATCCCCCCCCCCCCCCCCCCCCCCCCCCGATGATTGGCTATGTTTCACTGGGGTTTATTTTTCTCTGTTTGCCTTCCTCTGGATCAATTAACAATTAATCTGCATATGGCAGATCAGAGGAGATCTAAAAAGGTTGAAATTGATGGACTATTTTTTTCAACCTCAATTACTGTGTAATTATGTAACTATGTATTAACCCGTGCCGAGGAGGTGCATCAAAGATCTCTGCGGCATCTAAAGCTTAGCAGCGTGCCGCGGAAGTCCTTAAAGAGCCCCCGGCATCTAACAATTAATTACAAAAAAACATAAATCATAAAAGAAATAAAAAAATTAGACCTGTATAATAAAATATAAATGAATAATACCTACCTACCCCAAATGATCATCCATCAATGATCGACGATGCCCTGGTCCTCACTCTTTTGTCCTAGATTAGATGGGTTATCCTTGCTAATAGAAGAAGTTCTATTTCTCTTGCTTGTTTGAAAATGAAGCCCATGTTCCTCTCTCCTGGGCCATGGAAAGGGCCCTCCAATAAGAAATCTGCCGATCTAAAAAAATATAAAAATAGCCCTCCTAGGAGGAGTTCCCCACTGAAAATGACTGTTTCCACACTTTCTGCAGCTTAAAGAGAGATTTTGTGCATTCTGAATGGCTAAAATGGATGTCAATTGTATTTCAGCCAATCACAATGGGCTTTAAGTTGTCACTCTGCTCATGATTAATATTAAATCTATTTTGACTAATTTGAGGTTTATCAATCTGAGCAATCTGATTGGTCAAAATAGGGACTCCTGTGTTGGGGTTTCAGATTTAGGTGCCACATGGGTTCTTTAAGGGCATGTGGTTAATGTTTTAAATGCCATGGGGATCTCAATGGAACCCTATGATTATTTAAATGGGTGATCGTGGGTGGAAAGAAGCCACAAAGGCATTTTTATGCCTTTGCCTGTGCTTTAAAGTACTCACAATAGTATAATGAATGTTAAATATAGGAGGAATTAAATGCCAAAATAATAAATTTATAAATTGAAAAAATGAAAAAATAAATGTAATTTATACAGAAAATGATCAAATAATGACATGCATCACAAATAAATTACAACTTAGTTTTTAATGGTTTTATATCATATCAATATTAAAAGTGAACACAATCTGTCAAGGCGTGTAACTTAAATGTCACTATATTCCCAATATTTGTCGAAAAAATCAGGCTTATTGGGAGTTGCAAGTAATTTTGAAATTATTAGCTTTTTTGAGCAAAAGCAACCTGTAATATTACTGATGTGGGAAAATCAATGCTGAAGCAGGTGTAATATTATGAGTAGGGGATTAACTGCAAGCATTGCGAATAGCACACTAGCAGTTATGCTGAGGGGAATGAATAGACGAGCTAGGGAAAGTTACTGAGCACTTATTCCTTTGCAGCTTTACAAAATAGGGTATTAAATGAGGCACTATGTCAGAGTGTGGGGTGCAATTACCTGTAGATGCCCATGTGTGCACAGCTCTGATGTCAAAATATAGGGAAATTAGTTGGGGGTGGGGTACTCAGCTATTTTCCATATACATTTTCTCATAAAGGATCATAAATTTAAAGAAAGAGCTTATTTTCCACTTCATTTACTGCAATGTACTGCTTTTTTAAGAAATATTTTTGTATACTTAATTTATCCCAGGCTTTCTTACTTCTACTGGAAATCAGCAACTTATACATTGATTTCCAGTTTTTTTAGCGACACCATTATATGACTGTACATCAGTTGTGGCAAGAAAAGGGATTATGCCAAGAAGAATATAGCAAAAAGAAAGTATTCTATTATTTTGGCGTTAGGGACAAATCTGTCTCAGTTTAAATCATCTTATGGCAATTTTGTCATCCCCAAATACGGATAATATGTAGCTAAAAATACAATGCTTTTATTAGGTCAAATTGAATTCTTATTAGTTTCCTAAGCCCCTACCTATTGATAAATCAGCATAAACAAGCAGCTAAAAAGCAATGTCTGCCTACAGTAATTATAGTGTATTTTCTTTGTAAAAACATTTATCCATTACAGAGTCTAGTTTTTGAGAACATAATATAAATATAATGCTACAGTGATCCTTTGTTGTTTAGCATGGTGTATGATTTACCTCTATAGTTAAATAGTATTTTTAAGAGGAATGACCATGGAACGGTACATTGCTAATGATTTTTCCAGGAAACTTGTGATAGTTTGCTCTATTACTCAACTCACACTACTACTTAATGCTAGCTGAACTTAGAAAAATGACATCTATAACTCTTTTCTGCTACACTTAAGATGTTTGATATATTAACCCTGTGACCCACTTGTAGATACATAGACCCAAAATTCCTGTATGAAAAAGGTCCAGCACTGTTACCAAGGTGATGAGATTAGCAGAATTGAAATAAAGCTTTTAGAGGGAGAACAAACCAGCTGACAATATTACTGTGAAGCTGAGTTACATAAAATTGTTTATCAAAAGAAAATTCTCCCTACTTGAGTTTTTTACTAGCCAAGGCTAATGTGAGTCTCATTTAGATGATGTCAAAAGTATCCATAAATAGTCAAGTTTTTCATTCTATAGATTCTAAATATAACATTTCCATTTAAAAGCTTAATTACGTGAAATATTACTACTATAGAGAAGTTTTCCAGCCTATGGCAATATAGCCAAACATGGCTCAGTACCGATCAGCATGTGGCTCTTTTGTGGTGCCCAAATGTGGGACTTGGCAAATCAGCAACAGAGACCAAATTCCTATCAGCTTTTTTTCTAATTGGACAACTGCACACCAAGAGCCTCATTCAATTCGGCCATAACTCGATTGCAAGAGGCCGATTTCCTGCAATTGCGTTGCATGCTCCCGTTGCTCTACTTTTAATCTGCTACTCAATTGGCCAGGCCTGCAAGTTAGTCACCGGTCGAGAGAATCAGAAACCATGCTCTCAACAGTAGCATTTGCGGGCTTGAAAAAGATCAGGGACGCAAGCCCGTAACTCATGGTTCAAGTCCGAAAAATCGGAGCACTTTAAAAGCAAATGTAAAATTAATCCAGCACTGTAAATGATGGGGAGAAGAATTGGTGACATTAGAATTAAAAGCACAACATTATCAAGCTCGCACATCGCCAAAATATAATACTTTATTTCATGTTTAATTTCCATCCAATGTCCTACTGGCTTGAATGACCTCCAAGCCTGTAACTCATTATTCAAGCCCGTAGAACTTCAATGAACTATGGAGGTTGGATTACAAAGTCCTACAGGCTTGGAGGTTGAAGCTTGTAGCACTTCTGACAGAAACTAAACATGAAATAAAGTATTATATTTTGGCATAAATGTGTTCCCCATCATTTACAGTGTTGGATTGATTTTATATTTGCTTTTAACGTGCTTTTATATTTGCTTTTGTCAGTAAGCCCTTTGTGAGACCTCCATGGTCTCAGTAAGCTGTGGTTAAATGTTTGTCATTTACGGGCTTGACGGAAGGGAAATCAGAGCAATTGAATAGCGATTTGTGATTTTAGCTGCTGCAACTCTTGCGGCCATGAAAGATCAAGGGCTTTGAGGGAAGTAATTTGCGATTTTAAGTAACCTGCAAGTAACCTGATCAGAGCCCGCAAATGGAAGGCATTTGAATAGCTAAATAACTTGCTATCTCCACTTGCGAGCCCCGAGCTCTAAAAAGTAGCAATTGAATGAGGCTCCTAGTTTGGCTACTTGATTATAAAAGGTTGCACACTGCTACTTATTTATCACATTGTATATTGAATCACATTGCAGTGGAAGCTGGCACCTGGGTTTCTAGTGATATACTTTCTGCATTGCGAGTATAATGGGTATTTTCCCAAGTCTAAAATGTCTACACTGAAGGTGTTTTTAAGAGCTAAAATAAGGGTTTGATCAAATTAATGCTGAGAGAGCACCCATTAAAAATCCTCCCTCCTATATTGGTCTCGTTTAAATAATTATCCAGTGAGATTTTAGGGGTAGATAGCACCACAGCAAATAATAAATATAAAGGAGCTTCAGCATCATGTTGAGGAGACTTTGTCCTCAGATGACACATGTTCATTTAACGTAACTTCAAAAATACATTAGCTCATCATTGTCTCTGGAAGTGCCTTAAATTATTACAGCTAGAAAATGATTTCCCTGTAATAAAGAGCTCCCACATATTAAAGTTATTGCCCTTAACCTCTTACCATTAGCTTAAAATCATAACTTGAAAAAAGCCCTACTAACTAGTGAACAGTTCATTTGTAATGTGAAGCTGTAGTAAACAACCCCATTAAACACATAATAGGGCTTTTGTTTTGAAAAAACATAATCAATCTTCAAATCTTACAATTTAAAATGCAGACCAGGAAATGTAAACTTTTCAGAAAAGTGGGTTCCATAAATAATATATTATTTAAGGTATCCTAGTACAGAAATACATTTCAATCTTTGGATATTCTTTTCCTGTATATAACTAACTTATTGTTGTGTGTAACAAAGCTTTGTTTTGTTAAAAAAACACTGTTGTTCCACTTTGTATGGTCTTTTGAATAACTAACATTGATAATATTTTTGGAAAGCAAAAACATCAGCATAGCCTTTAAATATTTAATTTGTACATGCTGCAGGGTTTCGTTATTTCTGATCTGCTTCATTCAGCTGCTTTCTCAGAAGCATGTCCTTGATGATTCAATTTTCCCTACTAGAGTATTCCATTAGTCCAGTTGAAAGCATTGCCATTTTGAATGTACCATTGTACACATAGAATATTCCTTTACATTCAAATTTTCCTCCCAACTGGGGAAGTATATCGGTAGAAATTAAGAGGAGAGCTTCCACTGTAACATTAATCGATATTAAAGATGATAAATAAAAGGGTTTTTATTGTTTTTTAATTGAACAGGCCTCACTCATTAGATTTATTAATCTATTTATATTTGTATCCCAATGAGTGAAAACGTCCTTAAAAAAAAGATAACATAAAAATGATTTAGAAGGGAGAATAACTTCAAAGTAAAAGAGATATCATAGGTAAATTTTAAAAACATTAATGGATAATGATTCTTAATATAATAATATTGCTGTCAATAATTTCTAATTTACTTATTTGACAGTAAATGATTTGCCAAGTTACTTATTATTGAGGCTTATTACTTTAATATTTATTTATAATTATAATTATATAAGTATTATACTTATTATATAAATATATTTTACTGTGTCTGGATTTTCCATAAAATAAGTGCGTACTTACCATGGTAAGTAATGGAAGACTATATAAAACAAAAATTATTTCAGATTAAAGGTACGTGGAATCACCTGTTTTTTAAAGCAATACATTTGAAAACCTTGTGTCACTGTAAAATAAAAGAAAAAAACAATTGTGTGCTAATACTTGGAAATAAAATGTTCCATGGTCTGTTAGCCTTAGCTCAATAGACTCTCAGGTCCCTGTATTAAAATTCTTTATGAAAATGCCATAGATTTTATGTCAAATTTTCACCCTGAGACCAGCTTCATACTCTTTATTAATGAGGGTAAGAAGAGGGTAGGAAGATGAGATCAGGGAGGAAAGGAAAATTACAATTTTAGTGTGAAGATTTTACAAAAAATGTATATTTGTCATTAAAGTATATTTCAGTGTTATTTATTTTACTATAGACTCCCTCTCCGTTCGCCGCGCAATGTGAGGCTCACAATATGCGGTTCTGCTGTGTAATGCAAGGCGCAATGATTTGCTGGGCAACTGTGACGGGCCATCCATACAGTGCCTTGCAAAAGTATTCACCCCCTTGGCATTTCTTGTGTTTTGTTGCCTTACAACCTGGAATTAACATGGATTGTTTTGAGGATTAGCATCATTTAATTTACAGAACATGCCCACAACTTTGAAGATGTTTTTTTTTTTTATTGTAAACAAACAACAAATAGGACAAAATAACAGAAAAAGTCAATGTGCATAACTATTCACCCCCCTAAAGTCAATACTTTGTAGAGTCACCATTTGTGGCAATCACATCTCCAAGTCGCTTTGGATAAGTCTCTATGAGCTTGCCATATCTTACCACTGGGATTTTTGCCCATTCCTCCTTGCAAAACTGCTCCAGCTCCTTCAAGTTGCATGATTTGAGCTTGTGAAAAGCAATCTTTAAGTCTGGCCACAGATTTTCTATTGGATTGATGTCTGGGCTTTGACTAGGCCATTCCAACATTTACATATTTCCCCTTAAACCACTCAAGTGTTGCTTTAGCAGGGTGTTTGGGGTCATTGTCCTGCTGGAAGGTGAACCTCCGTCCTAGCCTCAAATCACGCACAGAGTGGTACAGGTTTTGCTCAAGAATATCCCTGTATTTAGCACCATGTAACTTTCCCTCAACTCTGACAAGTTTCCCAGTCCCGGCTTCTGAAAAACATTCCCACAGCATGATGCTGCCACCACCATGTTTCACTGTGGGGATGGTGTTCTTTGGGTGATGTGTTGGGTTTGTGCCAGACATAGCATTTTCTTTGATGGCCGAAAAGTTCAATTTTAGTCTCATCAGACCAGAGCACCTTCCTCTATACATTTTGGGAGTCTCCCACATGCCTTCCGCAAACTCAAAATGTGCCATTTTGTTTTTCGCTGAAAGTAATTGCTTTCTTCTGGCCACACTGCCATAAAGCCCAACTCTATGGAGCCACAGCTTATTGTCGTCCTATGTACAGATACTCCAGTCTCTGCTGTGGAACTCTGTAACTCCTCCAGGGTTACCTTAGGTCTCTGTGCTGCCTCTCTGATTAATGCCCTCCTTGTCCTGTCCGTGAGTTTTGGTGGGTGGCCATCTCTTCACAGGTTTGCTGTTGTGCCATGTTCTTTCCATTTGGTTATGATAGATTGGATGGTGCTCCTGGGGATCATTAAAGATTTGGATATTTTTGTATAACCTTACCCTGACTTGTACTTCTCAACAACATTGTCCCTTACTTGTTTGGAGAGTTCCTTGGTCTTCATGGTAGTGTTTGGTTATTGGTGCCTCTTGCTTAGGTGTTGCAGCCCCTGGGGCCTTTCAAAAAAGGTGTGTATATGTAATGACAGATCATGTGACACTTAGATTGCACACAGGTGGACATTATTTCCCTAATTATGTGGCTTCTGAAGGTAATTGGTTGCACCAGAGCTTTTTATAAGCTTCATAAAAAAGGGGGTGAATACATACCCACATGCCAGTTTTCTATTTCTAAAAAAATAGTTTAATGTATATATTTTTCTCATTTAATTTAACCAACTTAGACTATTGTGTACTGATCCATCACATAAAATTCAGATTAACAGAACATTGAACTTAAGGCTGTAACGTAACAAAATAGGTAAAAAGTGAAGGGGGCGAATACTTTTGCAAGGCACTGTATATTACCTACACATGCATTACCTATTATAACCGACCAACAAAGCAAAACTTCATAAGAGAAAAACATTAATTCAGTTTGTGTACATTGTGACAATACTCTCAAGATAGATCAACTTGGAAATTATGTTAAAAATTGAGCACACTCATAATATGGAAATTATTGTAAAATTGATATATGATCTATTTTGCTCCTACAGCTAATCTTGCCATGACGGATATTACCTTCCTGGTATGCTGTGTGCCATTTACTGCCACTCTATACCCACTGCCCAGCTGGGTATTTGGAGATTTCATGTGCAGATGTGTGAATTATCTCCAGCAGGTAAGCACTGAAAAATATTGCTATATATTGTTAAACAATTTATTGTTGTTAAGTAAAAATGTGAAGAATAATGAAATTGTTTCCTCAAAACTTTTGCGGCTTATATTATAAATATCAGGTTTTCCTGGTCAATACTAGCAGCTTAAAACATTTGATGCAGTTGACCTTCTGCTGTTTTCCCTTACATGACAAGATACAATCTTTCCCACATATAAAGTTCCCACAGTAACTAGCGGTTAGTTTTTTGTTGTCCTCTTCGTTGGTCAGAATTAGTCACATAATGGATGTCTCTTAGCTGTCTAGGAGGACATCAAATATATACTGAAGAAATAATCTCCATTAATGGACTACTGCAGGTCAAGAAGAAAGACACTTTTTTGTCAAGCATGTACCAAACATTTTTTAGGGGAAAATCTGAATTTTTGAAGACTCTGTTACATTTTGTTTGGATGATAGGGATTTGTATTTGTAGTTTTCAGTGGGAGCATGGTGGGGAAAAATGTGAAGTTAATGTAATCTGTCATAAGAGAAAGAAGAGAAAATGGCATGACATCTTGCAAACTAAGAACTATTTTACAACAAATGTATATTGAGATACAATATAGCATAGTTCTTAATATATATCTTGGTATCAACTGGCACATGTATGGTCTTTTAATTATTATTTTAATAGAAGAGCAAAGTTATACGTAATCAAGCTTTCATATTATTTGTTTTTAAATAATTTAATAAATGGCATAAGTTTTATTCTCATCATCAAAAATAATTCTGTTTATGTATTTCCATCAGAGATTTCCATCTCTATTTTTTTCTGTCTTTAGTTCTGTGCGAATATCTCTTGCTGTGTATGTATTTCAGTGCACATATGTTTGAGTATTACATACATAATAAATCGAATGATGCCATTTAGCAGTCATTTTAAATAAGCACCATTTAAAGTCAATTAATTTAAATCTGATTTGGTGCTTAAGTTAAATAGTATATTTCCATACCACTGGACCAAGCACCTGCACTTTGTATTCTGATTTTTAAACTATTGCTTCAATCCTTAAAAGACCAATGCACAATGAAAAGAACATACACATAAAGTATGCAAATGCTTAGTGTAAAAGCATAACTAAGCAGGAAAAAGGCATAAAGTTAGTTTAAAATTAGAAAATAAGAATTAAGATACCTCTGCTATATTGAGAGTCTGTGCATTGATACCTCTGCTCTACCCTGGACAGTAAGGGATGTTGTGTGTGTGAGAGTAGCATTTACATTTCTGGAGAGTTGTAGTTGCATTTACTGAAGCAAGCAGTCTGTTTCTAGGCAAGTGAGGGGGAAAGCATGTGGTGTCAATTTAAATTGTATCCAGTTATCCCCACCCCTCCTTCCACTGATCTCTGCAAATACTCCCCATCATCCAGCTCTCAGGATGTGATGTAACAAACACAAGATGGATTTCTGTACTTATAAACATAGTTTTCAAAAATTCTTAATTTTACTAAAGGTCAATAAAGGACCACTGTACTTTGATTTTAAAAAAATCACAGACCTGTGCATGATGTAACAAACTAACAGTACAAGACAGGAACGTAAAATATTTTTAGATAAAATCACATACAGTATGTATCTGACCCTGCTTGTACCATGGGATTTCCATCTTAAACTGCTAGACTGAATGTAGCTTAAGGCTATTGTTTTCCTATGGGGAATTATACTTCCAGAGAGCTCAAGGGTTGAGTGTGTTACTTATATTCTTTCAACAGAAATAAATATTTTTTTTTATCTTAGTCCAGAGTTCCCCTTACTTCTCCCCGGGAACTAGGAACAAAGACAAAATGTATGTCATTATTATAACAAAATTTAATACAATAGTTTAAAATGCTGTATTTATTTATTATAAACATTGTAATAATATTTTGCGCAATATGATGTCAAGTTCTTCAAAGAAGAGGATTCATCTGTGGTCCTCTAAGTCATTGAAGTAAACACTAAAAAACAATTCTAGCATACAAAGGAAAGATCAGGAAGAAGTGAGAAAAAGCATACGGGTAAAAAATAACATTGATAACAACAGAGTGAAAGCCTGTGAAAGATTGTGTGAGTGATGGCACCCTGAATTAATCAGATTCTGTACCTGTCCAAGATTTCATTAATCCTTATTTAGTTGACAGGAGACAGAAACAGAAGAGCATTTTGTTCTCCCTCTTTTTTTGAAACTCGTTAATCACCCATTCTTTCTGCATGAAGAAGAGAGGATAGGAACTGAGGACAACATTTTAAGAGCACGATAAGGTTGATGAGAGCCAGTTGTGTATTTAGAAGTGTATTATATCTGCTGTATACATGCATAAATGAATTTGTTTTTGTTTATTTTTTTATTTATTTTACATTGCATTTGGTTGGTCCTTATTCTTTTAGCTTGGTATGCAACTCTTCAAAGTTAAGGGTTAAGGGTGCATGCAAAAAAAACAAAAAAAAAAACACATTTCCACCTTTAAAGCATTCTTTTGTTGGGTAATCATTTGTGGCATTGTGTATTGCATGATAAATGATATCAGGTATGCCATTACTGATCACATCACATAATATCACATTACATAATAACATTAATATTGACATCATATTAGATTTCCTTAGGACATATGATAATGCAAGTGTAAAGAAACTGCAATAATAATAGTACACTCATCTATATTCATGCATCTGAAATCCCTCTTCATCTAGTCACCCACATATACAGTACATACCACATGACATCAAGCAAGATTTTATGTCATTCAGTTTACAATAGGATTCAATACGTGTGGTCATGTTAGATCAAGTTGCTTCTACTTCATGTTGAATAAATGTAAAATAATAACTCTGCAATTTGGCACAACGAGTTGACTAGTGTTATAAAGTAAGCAAATGATCATTTAAACACAATGTAACTCTGGAGGAATGCATTGTAGAAAGTATTTATTATAGGTTATTACATAGGAAGTCAAAAGGGTACTTGAGGGTAAGATTCTGTTCACTAAGGAGAAAACACTATTGCATAATAAAGATAATAAAATCCTGTTGAGTAACTTTTTTTTTTTGCATTACATTTTTTTTTTAATGAAAGGTCACCCTGTGCCTCCTTGGCTGCACCACCCCATATCTGAAATTGGTGTGTGCCTGATTAAATAAAAGTATATCTACTGAAGCTCCAAGGAGTGGCAGTGTAGAATAGGGAAGGAGGTAAGGGAGAAAGGCCTGCAAAGCCTGCAAAGTCACAGCAAAGTACAGGGGTTATGTGAGGGAGGTACAAAGGAGATAGGGTTGGGTGCTATGTTAGGTGGGTGCTGAGAGGGGCTGGTTTCTGTGCGGGATGGATGCTGAGAGGGGATGGCTGCTGACAACAACTGGGTGGGAATGGATGCTAAGAGCGGTGGGTGCTGTGTGGGGGTGATGTTTGTGTATATGTATATATATATATATATATATATATATATATATATATATATATATATATATACAGTATATATATTAAATAAAAAGTACATATTTTGATTTGAATGTCTAAAACAAGTTAAAAAAACTGTTTCCAGCTCAGAATTCCTAGAAAAACAGTTATTACACTGCATTCTGGGAAGCTGAGCAAGGGCGTGCAAATGTGCCCACAAATGCCTCACTCTTCAACCCATAAGCCATTCTAAACATGGCTTCCTTTAAGCTTATGCCTGCTGCATTACACAACTTTTATCCAAAGCGAAGGTTGGATTATACACAAGCTGAGTTTTCTATCCACATACATCTGTTTCAAGCTTACTGGCTATCATCGGCGTGGAGCGGGATCTCAGCTTGTGGTGTGGAACTTATGGATAGGTAGCTCACCACAACAATCATTTATAATATGGTGGGCAAAAGAGCGATAGAAGCCCTCCACCATACAGTAGTACAGTAAATAAATATTACATCTGTGTTTACAACTGAATGTCTAAAACAAGTTAAAAACCTGCTTCCAGCTCAGAATTCAGAGAAAACTCTTACTACACTGCATTCTGGGAAGCTGAGTTCAGAGAAAAGGGGTGTTGAGGGTGGAGCAGCAATAGGTAAGGTTCTTGGGAAGATTTGCAGTTATGGGAAGGGGTCTTAAGGCATAGTTATTGGAAGGAGTCTGGGGGAGTAGCACCAAGTAATTTGGTTCTGGCGGGGCAAAAAAATGTTTACAACCCCCCATTGGGGTCCCAAAACTTTTTTTGCACTAGGGTCCTCCATTCTCTAGCTCTGCCACTGTGTATTTCCTTTCTATTTTTTCACTCTCAATGACATTTGATATTGTGTTTTATTGCTTTATTTATTTTCTATAGGTCACTGCCCAAGCGACCTGCATAACCCTCAGTGCAATGAGTGTTGACCGTTGCTATGTAACAGTCTATCCCCTACAATCACTTCGACACCGCACGCCTCGTATGGCCATGGCTGTCAGCCTGGGTATATGGATAGGTAAGAATGGATTGCATATTGTATGCTCTGGATACTGGCTTTATCTGCTGGGATGGTAAAAACACAGTTTACCTGATATAAGGGTGATGAGAAGCAGCTATCATCAGTTCATCTCATAATAAAACTCAAATTAAACAAACTGGATTTGAGATCATGCAAGCGGCTTGGTTTCTCTTTGGACTGCCATTTAATCTCATTGAACACATGAAATATGTTGAATTCAGAGTAATACTAACTGCTAGATATTAGTGGTAAATAGCAGTCTTTTAGCGTTATCTTTTTACTACTATTGGTGCTTATTAGATTAAAAAATATATATTTCTCTTAGTGTCCTGAAATACTAACAACACAGCTGTTGGCTACAAAATGTCTTCATCTCCTGGAGTAACTTGAGACAATCATGAGACAAGATGTAGGTAGAGGAATGATAAGTAGACAGAAGAGAAATGCCCGGTACATACTATATACATAAACACTAGATATGAAATATTTCAGCCCACAGTCACCGAAGTGGAAAAGCATTTCCTTCCATCATATAATACAGTCCATTTTCTCCCACCACAGCGATCATGCGTTCCCTGTAAGTGAAAAAGGTTGACCCTAACTGATGTGCACACATTAAAAATATGACTCACTTCTTTATATACACATACACATTACATATCATTCAGAATCCTCTAAAATGTACATTCAAAAATGTATATAAATAAAAAGATCAAAAAGTAATTTTACATACACTTCGCATACCAAAGATGTAACTAAAATCCAAAGTAGCTGTGAATGCTATCTGCTTGCAATATCAGTTTAATTGTAATTATTTACATAATCCACAAAAAAATCCATATAACCTTTTCAATATTGGCACAATACTATGCCAATATTTCTACGCTCTCAAGTACTAAATATTCCTGCCCATTATCGTGCTCTGCTCAAATTAGTTAGGAAACTTGTATTTTAAAACTGCCATACCCTGGTCTCTTTACTTCTTAAAAAAAGCAGTCATAAATGCGCATAGTATGCAATAATAAATCATCATTTGACAAATTTCTTTAGAGAACAAAGAATAATTAACAGTGTTTTGTATTACATGATAGGGTACAATGTGCAAATAAACCGGAAAAATCAAACAAACAGCAAAATACCTTGTGATGATTCTGGATACATAGCAATGCATTCTGTAGTTGAGCTGATTGGGCACAGTGATTAAAAACAGAACTTTTCCAAGCCTAGAATATCAATTTGCAAATAGCAGTTTCAAAGGTAACACCTACTCTTGAGTTTATTTTTTGAGTAGCCACTGATGCATAGATTAGGAACCACAATTTTCTATAAGGATTTTGCCCTATAGTTCCAAGGCCTTGGCATAAAATATTTTACTGGTTGGATAGCTTATTTGTAGAGGAGAGGACTTGAGTGGGGATAGATTTGCCTGAATAAATTAAAAGCTTGTTAAGCTATGACAGATCATCCCCTAGTAAAGATCTGAAAGGTGTAAACAGGAGATTATCTAACCAGTTTGCCTTCGAAATTATTAAACAAGAATTCTATGACTGTTGGAGAATCCTTAACCCTGAAATAAGGAAATATACCCATTATTCATGGAGACACAATTGTTATGCTAGAATTTATCACTTTTTTTCCGACATAAGTACATTAAATATAGTTGAATCCATTGAAATAGGAGACGTTACTTGGTCGGATCAAGCAATGCTGGTTAGGACCATATCCGACTCCACCAGACACTGGAAATGGACCTGTTTTTATTTAACTCTCAAGAATTCTTAGAAAAATTAAAAGAAGATATAATTAACTACTTTGAATGTAATAAAACACTGTACCCTCATACTCTTCTATCTGGTGTGCTCATAAGGCAGCTGTTAGAGGCCTTTTTTGTGCTAAAGTGGTGACCCTGAAAAGAGCTAGAGGTAAATATTTAGGAGAGCTCTACATAAAATTAAACAAATCTCAAAACCTGAATAAATCCTCATCAGATCAAAATACTAGTCTTGAAATCAAGAATATTAGGTCTCAGATTGATGGCATTCTGCAAAAACAGACAGATAACTTGATACTGAGATACCAGCAGGAGTATTATGCTATGGGAAACCGGGACAGCAAATATCTGGCCAACTGTATCAAAGAACAAAGACTCAGTCAGAAAATCTGTGTTCTAAGAGACACAGATAATAATAAGATTTATCACCCCCAAAAAATAGGGGAAATATTTGAAAACTATTATAGCTCTCTGTCTAATATGGAGATAGAAGAGCGGGTAGTAAAACCCCTAAAAGCCGAAATAGATGTATTTCTCTCTGGATTAAACCTTCCAAATATAACAAAAGAAGATCTAAATGATCTAAACCTAGACAGTTCCCTGAAAGAAATTGAAGCTTTCTATGCTGAACTACCTTCGAATAAGGCCCGGGTGTTCACGGCTTTATAAATGTTATATTATAAGAAGTATTCTAAGACCCTCAGTCCACACCGGTCCAATATGTTTAATGAAATAAAAAAATCAGGTCATATGCCCCTGAAATGACAGAGGTGAGAATCATAAATATACTTAAGCAAGGAAAAGACCCAGAGATACATAAAAACTACAGACCAATATCATTATTAAATAATGACACTAAACTATATGCTAAAATATTGGCGACAAGACTTAATAAATGCATCACTAAGCTACTTAACCCTGGTCAGGTTGGGTTTCTTCATAACAAAAAGGGACCAGATACCATCAGAAAACTTTTGGACCTGATTTGATATACCAAAAAGAATGGAGCCCCTTTTTTCGCCCTGTCATAAGATAAGGGTGAATTGGAGCTTCATTGAGGCAGTGTTGGACAGGTTTGGACTGGGGGTCTTTGGATCAAAGGTGTTGGACAGAAATTGAAGAGCCTTTGTCTCTGGCATAGACTTTGAATCTAAAAAAAATTGGAATTTCAAATGGGACAAGGCAAGGTTGTCCCTTGTCACCCATGATATTCATCTTGACACTAGAACCTTTGGCCGAAGCGATATGTGCCACACAAAAGATTAAAGACATAGAGGTTGCAGATACGCAATATAAAGTCACAAGTTATGCAGACGATATTGTTGTTAGGCTTACCGATCCTGAAACATCTGTGCAAGCTCTGCTAAATATCATAGAGGAATATGGCAAATTGTCTTATTTTAAAATCAATACCTCCAAGTCAGAGACTCTAAGGATTGGTTTAACTAGCGATCAGACTGCTAGCCTTGAAACTTTATACGACTTTAACTGGATTAAAAATTGTATTAAGCATCTGGGTATAACATTTAATCCATATGTTAATACAATTTTGAGAAACAACTTAATGGTGGTACATGAACAAATTAGAAACTATCTGATAGAATGGATTACAAATGATCTCTCCTGGTTAAATACATTTAATTAAAATGAGGATAATTTCTAAAGTCATGTATATTTTGAGATGTATTCCTCAAGTAGTGCCCAGATATTTGCTGTCCATGTTCCAAACACTGATAAGTAAATTTCTTAATAAAAATAAGAGGCCCCTCTTGGGTCTGAATATTATTAAAAGACTACTGGATTATAGATATACACAACTCAGTAATATTGAACCTTATCCTACGTTGGAATACATCCATGAATCAAACCAAGCCGGCATAAATTAGAAACAGATATCATTGGTCTTTCAGTAAATGTATTATTATGGTTACCAAAAGTGGATAAAAGTTTGATCCTTAAAATCCCAAAGCGAATATGCTCCCTTTTGGTTTTCTGGTTCCAAAATAGAGAAAAGTTAGATCTCATTAAATACCCATCCCTTTTATCACTTCTGCAGTTACTACATTATAAAAATTGTAATGTTGATTTGAAAAAATGGGAAAAGGGGGGAATTAAAATCATAGATCTTTATAGAAATAACACTTTAGATACTTTTCAAAATATTACAAATAGATTTCCGATATATGAGCCAACATTGTTAGACTGTCTGACTATCAGAAGAGAACTGGTTAGAATGGGTTTTTAATTAGATAACTTTAGGAAATTTACCCCTATAGAACAAAATCTAATCCAAAACAGAGACTTGCATATCATTGCAAAACGTTATAGTATTATTAGATGTAAATAGGAAATTAACAAAACCATTAAGATGTTTAAATGAGAGAGGGACCTAGGAAATTTCTGGTCACTAGAAAGTTGGATGTAAAGCATGTATGCTAGTTAAGAGCATTTCAAAGTGCACATCATACAGGGAATTCTATATTAAAGTAATCCAAAGGTGGTACATTGTCCCTACAAAATTGAAGAAATGTAACGCTTATAATAATGACCATTGTTGGAGGGGTTGTGGAGAGAAAGGGACCTACCTTCATCAATGTAGAATTCTGGACTCTCTGGTTAAAATTTTAAATATGATCAAAATAACTATTCCCCTCAATCCCGAAATATGTTTATTACATATGATTCCGGATACAATTCTAGTTCCAACTAGATATTAGATGTCTCTCATTTATTGTTAATTTTGAATTGGTTGATAGTAAAAGCATGGAAGTCAGAATGTATGCCATCTTGGAATGAAGTGGAAAGACTTTTATAAATAGAGACAGAGATATGGAAGGGGGGTTTATTCCCCTTAACCAGGGCGAAAAATATATAAGGGCCAAGTGGTTAATTTGTGATCAATTATAACTATTTTGAAAGGTGCCCACTGACATAAATGACATAAATGGAATTGATAACAATTGTATCTAGATATGTTTCTCCAATGAATTGATTGTTTTGTATGTTTGAATGTTCATATCTTTTCTATATGTTTTGTACGTACTGAAAATAAAATTCATTAAAAAAAAGAATAATAAAAAAAAGAAATATGTTGCATTTAGAGTACTGCTATCTGCTAGACATTAGTGGTAAACAGCAGCCTTTTAGTTCTTGGCTGTTAACTTTTTACTACTATTGGTGCTTATTAGATAAAAAAAAATATTTCTCTTAGAGTCCTGAAATACTAACAACACAGCTGGTACCTAAAAACTCTCTTCATCTCTTGGAATAACTATCATGAGACAAGATGTAGGTAGAGGAATGAAAAGTAGACACAAGAAAATGTATGACGCAGAGGCTGCCCAGGCTCCCTGGGTCAGCCCGTATCGTCGCGTGACCCAGCAGAACCTGTGAGGCTGACAGCCAATCAGGTGCGTCGGGGGGCGTGTCGGAAGCCCGTTTCGCGCCGTTTGTCACAGCAGCGCGGTCTCCCGACTGAAACGGACGGAGGTCTGAGGTCCTGCATCTAAAATCACAGTAGGAAGGTTTAAATACTGAGAATTTCACCCCAGCTTACCAGCAAATAAGGGGATATATCTGTTGAGGCTATCCTGTTCGTTTTGCGTTTTTCCTCCTCCGTTTTGTGTGTGTGTGTGTCCTTGTCTGCGCTGTGAGTGTGCTGTGTCTGTGTGTGTCCTTGTGCCTGTGTGTGCCTGGTGCTGCTGTTGGTTCTCTCCCTTGTTTGTCACCCTGGTAGTGGTATCATGGACCCAGAAGGCTTAGAGGCTTTACTGGCTGAGGTTAGGACCCGGGCCCTAAGCCAAGGGGTCAGGTGGGTGCAGGACAGGCTGGGACCTCCCATGCCTTCTGCGCTTGGACCTCAGCACATTGAACAGGATCAGCCTGCGGTGGCTGGTGTCCTAGTCAATTCTGACGGCTCCAGGGAAATATTTTCCATCCCACCACTGTAGGGCTACCAGACCCCCGTCCATCAGGCAGCAGAGACACAAGAGATGGGGGGGTTACAGGTCAGGGCGGCCGGGACCCCATACCCCCCAGGCAGGCGAGCGCCAGGACCACGGGCAGTGGGGGTGAGGGCCTGGCACTCCGGCCACCACCAGCCAACTTGCCTAAAGGTCCCAGGCCGCGGCAAAGGTCAAGAAACACCCCTCTAACACCCCGTAGGGGGGTGCAGGGGGTAAGAAAAAAGCTGGGAGTCCTAAAAAGGCTCCTACAGACCCTCACAGTGCCAAACAGACGGTCCCTGAAGTTTCCCTCAATAACAGTGCTTCTTGTACTTTACAGGGACGCCCAATTGGCGGTGAGAGGAACATAGCGACGACGAGAGAAAGAAGAGACGGAGTGATCAGAGAAATGAATAGCCAGGACAGCATGGTCATGATTGATGACATGCCAGTGACAGCGGCAGTGGCGAGACTAGTACGCCCCACTCGAGCTAAGAATGCTACGAGCAGGCACAGTCCGCTACTATTTACGCACACACCGCTAAGACGTAGCAGAGTAGAGACTGAGGGCGAGACGGTTAGGCTACAGCACAAAGGGTCTAAGACCAACCAACAACTGGATGTTCCAACGCCCGAGGAAGTCTCAGGGGAACTCCTACAGGGGGCGGCGGAGGCAGTGCTAGCCTACTCCAGCCGCGCAGGCTTAGGTGACCAGGACCGTTCCTCAGATGAGGAAAGGGCGGTATGGGCACGGGCATGCAGGTCACGGAGAGCTAGTGACTGTTCTTCTTGTACCCACAGATCCAGAAGGAGATCCAGGTCGAGAAGCAGGAGATCTTGTCGGTGCAGCTGTGCATGCACTGGATCTGAGAGGAGGAGCCCACGGAGGGCCAGACGGTCAGAGTCCCCGGAGCGTCAGGAGAGACGCAGGGATACTCCATTGGCCGTATCCACTCCAAGGCTTCCAGAAGCAGGTGAGCTCTCAGATTTGAGCCGCGCAGCAGACAGGGGAGGGTTTCTCGGGTCATTGAAGACTCTACTAGCTGCGCACAACATTGCGGTTAGCGAGCACGAAATGGGAGCTTGGATAGGGGGGCTAGCGAAGGGTGCATGGTCCCAGCCAGCAGCTACAGTGGCGCCAGCGAGCGCAAGCGAGGCGATACCTAGCATGCGCGCGCCCGAGCCGGTAGGCAATCCGATTGCAGCAATAGGTAGTACCAATGCAGGAGTTACCGACGCAGCCATGGAGCCTATAGTCTTATGCTCGTTGGATAACTTAGGGGCACACCTTACCCAGGAGGTTAAGGAAAATATCTGGAGGAGGGAATTTATAGAGTTGTTCTCCCTTCTCCCTATGTCTAGGCAAACAGATTTGGCCGAGAGGGGCCCCAGGGAGGGGGACGAGCGGCGGAAATCTTTTGCTAGGCTACCTAGGACGTTTGATACATGGCTGCAAGCATTTTCAATATGGGCTTGCGTACTGTGTGAGCGACACCCCGAACAGAGTTCGGGATTATTCGTTTACATAGACGAAATTCGGAATGCTCACAAGGTCTATGGAGGTACAGCCTGGTGGCGGTACGATGAGGAATTGGCTAAACATTATGACACCCATGAGAGTCACGATGCCCTTTCGGAGCGGGGCCGGTGGAGCTAAGGGCCCCACCCACGCCTCAGGAGCAGGCCTCAAGACCTGTTTTGCGTATAACGAGGGGGTCTGTAGATGGGCCCTTAACTGCAGGTTTAAGCACGCATGTTCAAATTGTGGAGGGGAGCACCCCCTGTCTAGATGCGGTAGACCAAAAGAGGGAGGCAGGGGCGAACCTCCTGCAAAGGGGCAGGACGCCCATACGCCTCCCCGCCATGCTGCCGTGGCTAAAACGCTACGGTAAATTAGCAGGCACCACCGAAGCCGCGCGCCTGTTGGAGGACGGTTTCCAAGAAGGATTCCGTATTCCATGCGGGGTTGACATACAGGGTTTTCTTGTTCCAAATCTGAAGTCGGCCAGGAATTTCCCAGGGGTAGCTCAAGCTAAGGTTCTCAACGAGGTAAAATTGGGGAGGATGGCAGGGCCATTTGCGGCCCCACCCATTCCGGGTTTAGTCGTGTCTCCACTTGGGGTGGTCCCCAAGAAGGAGAAGGGTAAATTTAGGCTGATACAACATCTTTCCTACCCCAGAGGTCGTTCGGTAAACAATGGCATCTCAAAAGACCAGGCTACTGTGTCCTTATGGCAAAAGTGGACATCGAGGCAGCATTCAGATTGCTCCCCGTACACCCGTCAAGCCATCGGCTGCTAGGGTGCTTCGTAGACGGAAGTTACTTCGTTGATTTATGTTTACCCATGGGATGCTCAATATCCTGTGCTTACTTTGAGGCTTTCAGCAAATTTTTACAATGGGTCGTGAGCATCGAAGCTGGGTACAGGAGTATTACCCACTACCTGGATGATTTCCTTTTCATTGGCCCAGCAGGAAACGACGCTTGCCGTTTCATGCTGGAGGTTTTCACAGAAATCTGTACAGAATTCGGGGTACCGCTGGCCCATGACAAAACGGAGGGCCCTACGGAACAATTGACTTTTCTAGGGATTCGGATTGACTCCTACAAAATGGAGTGCAGTCTTCCCTTGGAGAAGGTGGCGGACATGCAAGCGGAGGCGCTACAGGGCGCGCAGAGGGTAACTTTGCGGCGGTTGCAATCAATATTGGGGAAGTTGAACTTTGCATGCAGAATTATCCCCATGGGGCGGATATTCTGTAGAAGGATGTCACTGGCTACTATAGGGATTGCGAAGCCGCATCATTTCTTAACAGTCTCCAGGGTTATGCGTGATGATGCGAAGTTGTGGGCGGTGTTCCTCGACGATTTTAATGGGCGGGTGCTCCTTCAAAAGAAGGGCGCCACCAGCGCAGAGCTAGATCTCCACACCGACGGGTCCGGACCGGTTGGCTGTGGGGCTTATCTCCAAGGGAGATGGTGCGCTGCAGCGTGGCCAGAGGAATGGGAAGAGGCGGGTTTAATGCAGAACCCCACATTCCTCGAGCTGTTCCCTATGGTGGTAGCGGTTCACTTATGGGGTGCAAGTTTCAGGGACCGGCGAGTCATATTCCATTTGGTTAATAAGGGGTTGGTGGAGGCCGTGAACAACATCACGGCAACATCCGTACCGGTGATAAGATTGCTCCGGCATCTTGTGCTATGTTGTCTTCGCCTGAACATATGGTTTCAGGCAAGACATGTGACAGTAGTAGATAACGGAATTGCTTACGCCCTCTCTCGGTTTCAGGAGGACCGCTTCAGGGCTCTGGCTCCTTATGCGAACGCCCTAGGGGAGCACATTCCCGAGGAGCTTTGGGAGATTGGAGCTGTCAGGTAACGAGACTCGTGAGACAGTCTGTTGCCCCAGCGACATGGACCGCTTATAGACGGGATAAATGGGATAGTCTAGTGGCACTGGCAGGTGGTGCCAAGACGGAAGAGAAGAGCATAGGGATCCTGCTTTGGTACCTGCTGCGGTGCGCCGAGCAAGGCGAATCAAAAGCCGTAGTAGGGAGACAGGTCAAGGTGCTTGCTTTTATGTTTAAGCTTGCTGGGCAGAGGGACCTTACAAAGGAGTTTCTAGTGCGCAAGGTGGTGCGCGGAATGTTCAACGGGTTGCAAAGGCCGTATAGTAGGCGGCCAATAACATTTGCCTTGTTACTGAGATTGGCTCAGGAGTTGGTGGTGGTTTGCAGAAACCCCTTTGAATCCCTACTTTTCCGAACGGCTTTTTCCCTGGCGTTCTTCGGAGCGTTTAGGATAGGGGAGTTAGTCGCGAACAGTAGACACGGTTCGGGGGGACTGCAATTGGTGGATACCTGCCTCAGGGAAGGCACGGTGGTATTGTGGTTGCGGAGGTCAAAGACCGACCAAGTGGGGAAAGGAAGAGAAGTTGTTCTGCATCAGGTTGCCCATATGCATGTGTAAAGGAGTACCTTAAGCAGCGACCGGCGGGACGGTGTTCGCTGCTGGTACATGCCGATGGAACGGCACTGTCACAGTATCAATTTAAAAAAGTTTTAAAAAGCGCACTGCATCGGCTCGGTTTTAAGCAGTCGGACTTCGGAACACACTCTTTTCGTATTGGAGCTGCCACGGAAGCAGCTAGGCTGGGGTTGCCCGACGCGGCAGTAAAGCGCATCGGGAGGTGGGATTCAGAACGTTTTCGGTCCTATGTAAGGCCAAATGCCGTGGTATAATGGTGTTGCTTTCTACTTTCAAGGGAACAGAAGCAACTATGGATTGTGGGCCATTCATACGTGTACTGGGCCCACAGGTTAGCCGCAGTTACCGAAGAAAAGGCACAACTGGGCTTTCCTGTTACGGACTTGCGCGTACTGTGGTGTGGTATTCGGGGTCTGCGATGGGCGCAGCTCGACGGTCTCCTGGATACTTACGCGCAGCGTTACGGTCAGCCCAGTGTGATACTAATCCATGCCGGCGGGAATGATTTGGGGACAGTTCCTATGAGACGGATGCTGAAAGTTATGAGACGAGACTTTGAGAAGTGGGTAAAGAAGTTCCCTGGCACGTTCCTTATCTGGTCTGAGATGATTAAGAGGAGATCGTGGCGTAACGCACGCGACCCAGTATGTTTGGACAAGGCTAGACAAAAGATCAACCAGCAGATCGCGAGTTTTGTGAGGAAACAGGGTTTTGTTGCCATCCAGTATAAAGAGTTCGAACCGGTCGGTGCTGATGATTTTTTTGCGAAAGATAAGGTTCATCTTACGGAAATAGGGTACGAGTTGATGATGTTGGAGTTTAGGGAGAGTGTTTTGCGGGCTTTGGCTTTAATGTCCAGCAGGGGGGGATCGCAGCCTCGGGAGGCGTCCCTTGCATGCTCCGTGGCGGGAGGTGAGTTGCCCGGCCCACTGGCCTAAGGGGGCGATGGCCCCACCTCACAGGGCGTGCTTAAAGATAAGCATTGGGGCTTTGGGCAGGGCTCAAAGCGTGAGGTCACTTTTCGTGGCCGGGCTCCTCCCCCGGAAAGAAAGGACTAAATTAGTCATTTAAATAAGTTATGGTTGTTGTTTACATTGTTCAAAATAAAGCTGTGGCCCGTTGTTTCTCCCAACTCCAGTTGTCGTGTCCGTTATTTCATTACCTAGCCTAAATGGATCATGTATGGGTCAAGTCCCGGTACATACTATATACATAGACACTAGATATGAAACATTTCAGCCCACAGTCACCGAAGTGGAAAAGCATTTCCTTCCATCATATAATACAGTCCATTTGCTCCCACCACAGCTATCATGCTCTCAGGTTCCCACTTCTATATAGACACACACATTTCATATCATTCAGAATCCTCTCAAATGTATTTTCAAAAATGTACGGTATATAAATAACAAGGTCAAAAAGTAATTTTACATACACTTCACATACCAAAGATGTAACTAAAATCCAAAGTAGCTGTGAATGCTATATCTGCTTGCAATATGAGTTTAATTGTCAGTATTTGTATAATCCACAAAAAAATCCAGATAACCTTTTCAATATTGGCACAATACTATGCCAATATTTCTACACTCTCAATTACTAAATATTCCTGCCCATTATCATGCTCTGCTCAATTTAGTTTAGAAACTTATTTTTTAAAACTGCCATACCCTGAACTCTTTACTTACTCTTTAGAGAACAAAGAATAATTAACAGTGTTCTGTGTTACATGACAGGGTACAATGTGCAGATAAACTGAAAAAAACAAACAGCAAAATACCTAGTGATGATCCTGGATATATAGCAATGCATTCTGTAGCTGAGCTTATTGGGTACAGTAATTAAAAACTGAACATTTCCAAGCCTAGAATATCAATTTGCAAATAGCAGTTAACACCTACTCTGGAGTTTATTTTTTGAGTAGCCAATGATGCATAGATTAGGAACCACAATTTTCTATAAGGATTTTGCCCTATAGTTCCAAGGCCTTGGCATAAAATATTTTACTGGTTGGATAGCTTATATGTAGAGGAGAGGACTTGAGTGGTGATAGATTTGCCTGAATAAATTCAAAACTGTTTAAGCTATGACTGGATTTGTTTAATAAAGTATTTTATTTTCCAGTGCAGGAACCAGTAACTCGCAGGCACAGTCCAGTTTAGTAAAATATAGCATTGTCAGTTTTACCTTGGATCTCTTAATGGACCTCTGTATTTTAGAAAATCTAAATTATGAACATCATTTTATAGAAAATCTTAATTGTTGATGATTTTGTTTGCATATAGAATTTTCAGCTTCTTTGACTTGAGAGTTTGGTGATATTTTGAAAACTGAAGGCAGATTCATATGTACTGAAAAGTAGAGGGAAGGGTGGACAAGAGGAACCAGGGTTGGTTATGTTGGTATATGACACCTGTCTCCTCCCCTACACATGCTTAGAAGAAGGCAGATTTCAACAATAGCTACAAGCCCTCATTCTGCAGAAATGTAAACACCACTTTCACACATATAAACTTCACTAAAGTTTCATGGATACCTCCAATGAACAGCAGAGGAATCAAATTTAAAAAGAGGCTTCTTTATACCTAATTATGTACTTAGAGCTTAGAGAGTGCCCACCCACTGAGGAGTGTGTACACAGAGTGGAAGTGCTGGCAAATGTTAACAAGTGTAAATGCATATATACTACCCCAAAGCTTGAGGCAAACAGTATAAAAGCAGAACCTAGTGTGTCCACCTATAAATGAACATGCTAACACTTACAGTGCCTTGCAAAAGTATTCACCCCCTTGACTTTTTACCTATTTTGTTACATTACAGCCTTAAGTTCAATGTTTTGTTAATCTGAATTGTATGTGATGGATCAGAACACAACAGTCTAAGTTGGTGAAGTGAAATGAGAAAAATATATACATCAAACTATTTTTTAGAAATAGAAAACAGACAATTGGCATGTGCGTATGTATTCACCCCCTTTGTTATGAAGCCCATAAAAAGCTCTGGTGCAACCAATTACCTTTAGAAGTCACATAATTAATTAAATGATGTCCACCTGTGTGCAATCTAAGTGTCACATGATCTTTCATTACATATACACACCTTTTTTGAAAGGCCCCAGAGGCTGCAACACCTAAGCAAGAGGCACCACTAACCAAACACTGTCATGAAGACCAAGGAACTTGGTTCCCATCAAATCTATCATAACC
This sequence comes from Discoglossus pictus, assembly GCA_027410445.1. Lineage (NCBI taxonomy): Eukaryota > Metazoa > Chordata > Amphibia > Anura > Alytidae > Discoglossus > Discoglossus pictus. The sequence goes on from CM050163.1 coordinate 369,983,105, forward strand.
AAATGGAAAGAACATGGCACAACAGCAAACCTGCCAAGATACGGCCACCCACCAAAACTCACGGACCAGGCAAGGAGGGCATTAATCAGAGAGGCTGCACAGAGATCTAAGGTAACCCTGGAGGAGCTGCAGAGTTCCACAGCAGAGACTGGAGTATCTGTACATACGACTACAATAAGCCATGGAGGAAGGTGCTCTAGTCTGATAAGACTAAAATTTAACTTTTCGACCATCAAAGAAAACCCTATGTTTGGTGCAAACCCAACACATAACATCAACCAAAGAACACCATCCCCACAGTGAAACAGGGTGGTGGCAGCATCATGCTGTGGGGATGTTTTTCAGCAGTCGAGACTGGGAAACTGGTCAGAATTGAGGGAAAGATGGATGGTGCTAAATACAGGGATATTCTTGAGCAAAACCTGTACCACTCTGTGCGTTATTTGAGGCTAGGACAGAGGTTCAGCAGGACAATGACACCAAACACACTGCTAAAGCAACACTTGAGTGGTTTAAGGAGAAACATGTAAATGTGTTGGAATGGCCTAGTCAAAGCCCAGACCCCAATCAAATAGAAAATCTGTGGTCAGACTTAAAGATTTCTGTTCACAAGCGCAAACCATGCAACTTGAAGGAGCTGGAGCAGTTTTGCAAGGAGGTATGGGCAAAAAAAACAGTGGTAAGATGTGTCAAGCTCATAGAGACTTATGCAAAGTGACTTGGAGCTGTCTGGCTCCAAAAAGTATTGATATAAGGGGAGGAATAGTTATGCACATTGACATTTTCTGTTATTTTTTCCGATTTGTTGTTTGCTTCACAATAAAAAAAAAAAACATCTTCAAAGTTGTGGGCATGTTTTGTTAATCAAATGATGCAAATCATCAAACAATCCATGTTAATTCCAGGTTGTGAGGCAACAAAACACGAAAAATGCCAGGGGGGTGGGGGGGCAGGGGAATACTTTTGCAAGGCACTGTATGCTGAGGGGGATGAATAGACGAGCTAGGGAAAGCTACTGAGCACTTTTTCCTTTGCAACTAGTGTTCTTGGTGAAAGTGCAAAAGAAGAGTAAAACGAGGTGGGGGAGAAGCGCACCCCCTCCTAGTGCAAAATAACTGACGTAAATTATTTTCAAACAGGCAATAAGTTACTTAAAGAAAGTAAACAACTCACATTTGGTAACCTCAGCTCATGAGGTATAGATGGCGCATAGATGGTGACCCTCTCATCAGGTATCATGGATGGTGTAGGTTGTCCTTGCATCTGTGGGATATCTCCAGTGGCCCAGTGTCAATAGGGATCTCTTGCTCTTATGGTACTATAGATAGGATCCACTCAAATGTAGTGTGTGGGGATGTGTTAAGCCTGCAGACTCCACATGTTTAATCCCTGTATCAAAAAGTCAGTAATGAAGCTATACTACTTTAAGCAACCCACACGTGTACTGGAAGGTAAAAGGTAAGTATCTTTATTTATAAGTAGCTTAAAATAGCTTTCCAAAAATATCCAAAATAACCACACTGTAACAGATCAGACATGTGTGTCCAAATAAGACCTGCACAGAATGTATAACAATTTTAAATAAAATTGATAAAAAATATAATAAAATAAGTGAATGATAATAAAAAATAAATCTAGAATCATATATAAGCTCAAACCAAACGTGTTTTGCCTTCTGGCTTCCTCAGTGGTTAAAATTGAGACAGAAGGGTGGTTAACTAGCCCTTCTGGGGATTATTTGGCGCCGGAAAGTTAAACCAAAAGTCGTTCTGTGTCACTTCTGGATCAAAGAAATTCCCTTCCGGATGCGTGTACATAAAACACATTAACCAGAAGACATGGCATCGCCGGCCAGCCTATCCCCTTCTCCTGGAGGCTGACAGTCTCCCCATAGGAGGGCGGACCAGGAGTTTGCCCCCCCGATCGGATTTCTGTGAAGCACCCTTAGTCTCAAATACCCACACACATATAAACATAAATATATGAAAAGTGGAGTAGCCATAAATGTCTCGTAATCCAGATAAATAATATGAATAATAGTATTGCAATGATACCTTTTTTATTGGACAGACATTGTATTTAGAGGAACAAGCTTTTGAAATTTTAGACCTCCCTTTAACAAGTCTAACGCAAAGTGACATTTAATGGAACTTTCAGTCTGAATGTAAACAGCGATACAAAGAGAGTGGAAACAGCACTTGGCATAATGGGATAAATATATACTGGGAAAATCAAAACAATACACTGTAGGAAACATATACACACACATATTACATATGCATATACATTTTTACATGAAAAATCTGAGAATTACAGTTTACAGTGATTGAACAAACTTAACTAAGAGTGACAAGTCTGTTATAGTGAAGCTACAAAATACAAGAAATAATGTATTTTTAATTGTGTGTCCTCATTAAGTAGTGGTTGTAACTCTTATTTTATGTACTTTCTATAGAGCTGGATGGTAATTGATCATTAGAGGTGTACAGGGGTGTTTTAATGGTAGAGTTGATTTTGACAGTGTTTTTAAGTGTTTGTCACAGTCCCCGAGTCTTTCCCTCTGTCAACTTCCTCCCTTGTGTCTCATTGCCCCCCTCCTCTCCCTCCCTTGTGTCTCCTTTCCCCCCTGTGTTTTTACCCCCTCTCCACCTGTGTCTTTCCACCTGCCCCCGTGTCTCTTTCCCCACCTCTCCCTTTCCTGTGTCTCTTGCCCCCTCTCCCGCCCCTGTGTCTCTTGCCCACCTCTCTCTCCCCTGTGCCTCTTTTGCCCCCCTGTTTCTCTTTCCCCATGTCTCTTCCCCCTCCCTCGTGTCTGTTCTCCCCCCCATTTCCCTCCCCTGTGTCTCTTCCCCCTCCTCTCCCTCCCCTGTGTATCTCCCTCTCCTCTCCCTCCCCTGTGTGTCTACCCCCCTCCTCTCCCACCCCTGTGTGTCTCCCCCCTCACATTTGTCTCTTCCTCCCTCCTCTCCATCCCCTGTGTCTCTTGCCCCCCTCTCCCTCCCCTGTGTCTCTTTTTCCCCATGTATCTCTTTCCTCATGTCTCTCCCCCCTCCCTCGTGTCTGTTCTCTCCCCCATTTCCCTCCCCTGTGTCTCTTCCACCTCCTCTCCCTCCCCTGTGTCTCTCCCCCATCCTCTCCCTCCCCTGTGTGTCTGCCACCCTCTTCTCCCTCCCCTGTGTGTCTCCCCCTCCCGTTTGTCTCTTCCCCCCTCCTCTCCCTCCCCTGTGTGTCTCTCCCTCCCCTTTGTCTCTTCCCCTCCTCTCCCTCCCCTGTGTGTCTTCCCCCTCCTCCTCTGTCTCTTCCCCCTCCTCTCACTCCTTTTTGTCTCTCCCTCTCTCACTCCCCTGTGTCTTCCCCCCTCCTCTGTGTCTCTCCCCCTCCTCTCCCTCCCCTAGGTGTCTACCCCCCTCCTCTCCTACCCCTGTATCTCCCCCCTCCCCTGTGTCTCTCCCCCCTTCTCTCCCTCCTATGTGTCTCTCCCCCTCCTCTTACTCCTTTGTGTCTCTCCCCCCTTCTCTCACTCCTTTGTGTCTCTCCCCATCCTCTCACTTCTTTGTTTCTCTTCCCCTGCTCCTTTCACTCCTTTGTGTCTCTCCCCCTCCTCTCACTCCCCTGTGTCTCTTCCCCCTCCTCTCACTTTCCCTTATATCTTCCCCCTCCTCTCACTTCCCTGTATCTCTCCCCCTCTCCTCTCACTCCCCATTTGTCTCTTCCCCCCTCCTCTCACTCTCCCGTGTCTCTACCCCCTCTGTGTCTCTTCTCCCTCTCTTTCCCCTGTGTCTCTCCCCCCTCCTATCACTTCCCTGTGTCTCCACCTCTGTGTCTCTCTCCCCTCCTCCTCTGTGTCTCTTCCCCCTCCCCTGTGTGTTCACCCATCCTCTCCCACCCCTGTGTGTCTCCCCCCTCCCCTGTGTCTCTTCCCCCTCGTCTCCCTTTCCTGTGTTTCTCCCCCTCACTCCTTTGTGTCTCCCCCCCTCCTCTCACTCCCAAGTGTCTACCCCCTCCTCTCACTCATTTGTGTCTCTCCCCCTTCCTCTCACTCCCCTGTGTCTCTTCCCCCCTCCTCTCACTCCCCTGGGTGTCTTCCCTTTCCTCTCACTCCCCTGTGTCTCTTCCCCCCCTCCCCTCACTCCCCCGTTTCTCTTTCTCCACCTCTCCCTTTCCTGTGTCTCTTGCCCCCTCTCCCTCCCCTGTGTCTCTTGCCCCCTCTCTCTCCCCTGTGCCTCTTTTGCCCCCCTGTTTCTCTTTCCCCATGTCTCTTCCCCCTCCCTCGTGTCTGTTCTCACCCCCATTTCCCTCCCCTGTGTCTCTTCCCCTCCTCTCCCTCCCCTGTGTATCTCCCCCTCCTCTCCCTCCCCTGTGTGTCTACCCCCCTCCTCTCCCACCCCTGTGTGTCTCCCCCCTCACATTTGTCTCTTCCTCCCTCCTCTCCATCCCCTGTGTCTCTTGCCCCCCCCCTCCCTCCCCTGTGTCTCTTTTTCCTCCATGTATCTCTTTCCCCATGTCTCTTCCCCCTCCCTCATGTCTGTTCTCTCCCCCATTTCCCTCCCCTGTGTCTCTTCCACCTCCTCTCCCTCCCCTGTGTCTCTCCCCCATCCTCTCCCTCCCCTGTGTGTCTGCCCCCTCTTCTCCCACCCCTGTGTGTCTCACCCTCCCCTTTGTCTCTTCCCCCTCCTCTCCCTCCCCTGTGTGTCTACCCCCTCCTCTCCCACCCCTGTGTGTCTCTCCCTCCCCTTTGTCTCTTCCCTTCCTCTCCCTCCCCTGTGTGTCTTCCCCCTCCTCCTCTGTCTCTTCCCCCTCCTCTCACTCCTTTTTGTCTCTCCCTCTCTCACTCCCCTGTGTCTTCCCCCCTCCTCTGTGTCTCTCCCCCTCCTCTCCCTCCCCTATGTGTCTACCCCCCTCCTCTCCTACCCCTGTGTCTCCCCCCCTCCCCTGTGTCTCCCCCCCTCCTCTCCCTCCTATGTGTCTCTCCACCCTCCTCTTACTCCTTTGTGTCTCTCCCCCCTCCTCTCACTCCTTTGTGTCTCTCCTCCTCATCTAACTTCTTTGTTTCTCTTCCCCTGCTCCTTTCACTCCTTTGTGTCTCTCCCCCTCCTCTCACTCCCCTGTGTCTCTTCCCCCTCCTCTCACTTCCCTGTATATCTTCCCCCTCCTCTCACTTCCCTGTATCGCTCCCCCTCTCCTCTCACTCCCCTGTGTCTCTCCCCCCTCTGTGTCTCTTCTCCCTCTCATTCCCCTGTGTCTCTCCCCCCTCCTCTCAATTCCCTGTGTCTCCCTCCTCTGTGTCTCTCTCCCATCCTCCTCTGTGTCTCTTCCCCCTCCCCTGTGTGTCCACCCCATCCTCTCCCACCCCTGTGTGTCTCCCCCCCTCCCCTGTGTCTCTTCCCCCTCGTCTCCCTTTCCTGTGTTTCTCCCCCCTCACTCCTTTGTGTCTCCCCCCCTCCTCTCACTCCCAAGTGTCTCCCCCCTCCTCTCACTCCTTTGTGTCTCTTCCCCTTCCTCTCACTCCCCTGTGTCTCTTCCCCCCTCCTCTCACTCCCCTGTGTGTCTTCCCCCTCCTCTCACTCCCCTGTGTCTATTCCCCCTCCCCTCACTCCCCTGTGTCTCCCCCCTCTGTGTCTCTCCCCCTCTCATTCCCCTTGTCTCTCCCCTCTCTTCTCACTCCCCTGTGTCTCTCCCCCTCTTTTCTGTGTCTCTCCCCCTCTCATTCCCCTGTGTTTCTCTTCTCCTCGTCTGTCTTTCCCCCCCTCCTCTGTGTGTCTACCCCATCCTCTCCCACCCCTGTGTATCACCCCCTCCCCTGTGTCTCTTACCCCCTCGTCTCCCTCCCCTGTGTCTCTCCCCCTCACTCCTTTGTGTCTCTCCCCTCCTCTCACTCTCCTGTGTGTCTCCCCCCGTGTCTCTCCCCCCTCCTCTCACGCCTTTGTGTCTCTTCTCCCCCTCTCATTCCCCTGTGTCTCTTCCTCCCTCCCCTGTGTGTCTACCCTCTCCTCTCCCACCCCTGTGTCTCTCCCCCCTCCCCTGTGTCTCTTCCCCCCTCCTCTCCCTGCCCTGTGTCTCTCCCCCCCTCTTTGTCTTCCCCCTTCTTCCCTGTGTGTCTCCCCTCCTCCTCCTGTCGCCGCGCAGGCGTATGCCGAGCCATGCGCTAGCTTTTGCGCAATGCGCATGCGCGGGCCGTTGTACAATGCGCAGTTGTAAAACTGCAATTTGTCGCAAGCGTGACTACGAATCGCAGTTTGACAACTATTATATGTGATATATATATATATATATATATATTGTGACAAGGATAGCCGCACGGGCCTGTTCATCAATAACATTCTGGACACCAGGGTGACCTAATTGCTTTCGGCAATCCCTACTCTCATAGAGAAACGACAGAGACTTCTGGGCTCTGGTTTACTTTTTAGTATGCAGACAAAATATAAATGAAAATAGCTTTATGCAGCACTAAACAAAAATCTACATGAACGGACTAGCTCACAGCTTAGTTCCCTCACTAGCCCTGAAAAGTACTTCTAGGGTTCTCAGGTAAGCAACACTTACTGTGTTTGTTTCAGTCTCTCTCTCTCTGGCTTTCTGGTATCAAGCAGGACCTGACACTTGTAGCTCCAGGAAACAGCAGTGCAGCCCTCCATACTCAGCTGACAGGTCTCTCTGCTAGCTGTACTTTCTAGGCTCCTTACTGCTTGTCCTTGACTAGGCCTCACAATTTACTGCTCTCAAGCTAACTTTAGTCCAACAAACAGTCCAATAGTGTGGTACAGGCACCACTGAACACTATCTTGTCACTGTCTCTCAATCCTGCTGTCTGCATATTCCAGACCACACTGAACACGCTCTTCTCAGTGTCTCTCAATCCTGCTGTCTGTATATTCCAGGCCACACTGAATACTCTCTTCGCAGTGTCTCTCAATCCTGCTGTATGAATATTCCAGGCCACACTGAACACTATCTTGTCACTGTCTCTCAATTCTGCAGTCTGTATATTCCAGGCCACACTGAATGCGCTCTTCTCAGTGTCTCTCACTTTGGCTGTATGCTTCAGGCAGTCTCTCTTACTGCATCTTTCACTGTGTTCCCTCACAGCTGCCTCAGGCTCAGGCTGACCTAATGGGGAGACCAGGCCCATGCATCTGAGTGAGCTATTCAAGGTTAGAGTTAACCCTTTCCTTACTGGTCTGCACTCCACTGCACCTCCACATCGGTCTCTAGGGGCCACTCCATCACAATCTATATATTTATATTTGAAAATGGCTATGGATTGAAGAGGCATTTGTTGGCACATTGGCATGTCCCATTTCAGCTTCACAGAATGCAGTGTAATAACTGTTTTTCTTGGACTTCTGAACTGGAAACAGGTTTCTTTTAACTTGCTTTAGACATTCAAATGTGAACACAGACTACTATTTATTTACTCTCTCTCTCTCTCTCTCTCTCTCTCTCTCTCTCTCTCTCTATATATATATATATATATATATATATATATATATATATATACTGTATTGGCTCGAATATAAGCCGCACCTTTTTTCCGATTTTTTAGCTTAAGGGTGCAGCTTATATTCGAGACCGTAAAAAAATCATTGCCTATTTGCGAACTTTGCTTGTTACGTGTGCGCTTCTATTTGCGCGATTGCGAGTTAAGGGTGCCGTTTTTCATGCTTTAGACTGCGGTATTGAATAGCTATTTACGGTTTTAGTGATTCTAATGTCCTGTAAAGCCTGTAACCTGCAAAAAAAAACTACAGTGCTAATTAGAAAGCCTGTTTCTTGCAAGGGCTGATCACTTTGAGAGTCTTTTTCTCTCCAATTTTACGGGTGCGGCTTATTATTTGAGTACTATCTTTTTTCTATTTGTTCCCCATGAACTTTACGGGTGCGGCTTATATGTGGGTGCGGCTTATTTTCGGACCAATAGGGTATATATATATATATATATATATATATATACACATATATATATACGTATATATACAAAACTATGAATATATACAATAGTGCCAAATTGTGCTTCTCCTATCTATTTATGGTTGTGTATCTGACATTTATTTGATGCAACACAATTACACAGAAGGCTTCAATATATTCTCCAATTTCACGGAGTCTTCTGCCAGTGTCACAAGAAATTATAAAACAAAACAATCAATGATTGAGCACTACCTTTTTACTAAAGTATGTTTGCTTCCTAGGAGCAGCTAACAAAACTAACAGTCCGAACAAGTAGTTTAAAGTCACTGACCTGTATTTCTCAGTCGAGAATTTTAACACTTCCTCTGTGTCTTGCTTATCAGCTCCATGCAGCAGTCTCTCTGTGTCTTTTCAGTAGTAAAGCAAGTCTCTCTGTGTCTTTTCAGTAGTACACCAAAACACTTCTCTCTCTCTCTCTCTCTTTCTCTTTCTCTCTTTCTCTCTGTGTGTCTCCACTTGTTCCTAGCTCCACTGGATTCTCAGTTCCACTGGTTTTCAGCTGCAATTTATCAGTATGCAAAATCCTCTACTTGCACATTTCCTCCGTCTATGAATAGTTCTATCCCTCTCTCTCTCTCTCTCTGACTGCAAATTCCAGCAGCCTCACACAGAAACTGCATGAAGACATTGCAAACGCAGACTTCAAGCCTCTGTTTCTCTCTCTCTCTCTCTCTCTCTCTAGTTCTGCCAAACCAAGAAGCCTCACACTGAATCTGCAGCCTTGCAGTCTATGAACTGGCCCCACCCATCTTTCTCAGCCAAACTTTTAATATCTGTGAACAAGTGTATCTTGATTGGACTGCTCCATGAGTTAACTTGAATTATCCAGGGGATAACTTAAAAATGAATTGGATATATGTTTGAATAAAAAAGGCATTCAGGGTTGTCCTGGATAGCAAGAGAAGGAGTATTTATCCAGAGAGGAATCCGATTGCCAGTATCTTGGGTCAGGAAGGCATTTTGTTTTGCCCCTTTTAAGACAATTGGCATGTTTTTTTCTGTTTGACTTCCTGTGGATCTTTATTAACGAATAATCTGCATAATTACAAAGATAAGATAAGATCTAAAAAGGTTGAACTTAATGGACTAAAAGATTTGTTTCAACCTCAATTGCTTTGTAACTATGAGAGATGATGAAGTGAATAAAAGGGAGGCGAGGAATGATGAGATAATATGAGGGGTGAAAAGGTGAGAGAGGGAATAAAGGAGGAGAGAGATGATGAGGGAGTTGAGGAATGATGAGATGGAGAGAGCGGGTTGAGGAATAATTGTGATATGGATAGAAGGAATAGGAGAAAGAGGAATTGTGAGTAAGATAAAGTGAAGCGGGAGAGAGGGGGTGGAGGAGGGAGCGGGTAAATTACAAAGAGATATTTAGGGGAAAGGAGAAAGAGAGGGAAAATGGGTATAGAGTGGGATTGGGGATAGAGAAAAGGGAATAGGTAGAATGGGTAGGCGGAAGAGAAGTAGTGCAGGAAAATAGGGGGTGGAGAGAGAGCTATAAGGTGGGAAAAGGGGGATGGGAGATAGAAAGAAGCAATTGATGGAAACCCTTATTATGGTGTGGCACTCAGAATTGGAATATTACATATATTTATTTATAAATTACTATAAGCTTGTTTGAGATTATTTGCTTGCAAATTATTATTGTTTTTCTGGTAAAATTTTGCACAGACTAGTGATTGGGTGTTTTTAGGAAATTAAACATGTTGGTTATTTTTTAATACTCTAGGTTCTGTACTGTTAGACAGTATACCCTATTATACAGTGTTATTCCGTTGATGTACACTGTTTTGGCATAGGGTGTTTATTCTGTGCTTATCAAGTCAAGAGTCTACTGCTTTTCATGACCTGTCTTAGAGAGGAATAAATGTAAGTTCCCCAACTTTATTATCAGCGTACACAAGATATCCAGGGATTTGGTTTTTAACTCCATTTTCACTGATCATAGCAAAATTACAAAGTGCCAAATAAGAGAAAATATATATTTTTTAATTACTAGCTGTATTATTTTTTTTGTTTTCCATTTTACATGCAGCAAAAAAAAAAAAATGAATATACCACTAGAAAGCTGAACCTCTACAGAAATGATTTAGATTTTTTCCATATGTAAACAAAAATAAGCTAATATGGACTGTGTCTAATCAAATGCATAGCAAAACATTGCATATGTGTCTGGCAGCCAGGGTAAGGAAAACCCTTAGCACTGAAAGGGTCAATGTATGCTTTACTTTGCATGAAATTTTTATTTTTGCATTTGTCTAAACTCACTACATTTAAATCTAAAGAATTGAAAAAATAATGCAATAGATTACATCCATCATCATTTCTAATATCATTTCTGCATGGCACATAAGGCAAAAGTGTTATCTGTAGGCGTAAGCCATATATTCCCACTCTTGAGAATTATTTTGAGGCTTGTCATGACTGATTTTGGGGCTCCCCTGCTCCTCACAATTATCCCTGTTATCTGGGACTCTTACACATCTCATTACTAACATTGAGGCTATACAAATGGACATTCAATATTATGTTGAAAGCGACTAATGTGAATATCTTGTTGCTTGTCTAATTTGTGCATTTATTTTCTATCATTGTTGTGTGAAATATGTTGGATGTTTCCCTCCCTAATGGCACATATAAACAAATCATGTAAAGCCAGAAAAAGCTACTTGCCAGAAATCTGGCCTCTGACCTAGCTAATTTGGGCAGATGCTTTATCTCTGGCCTCAGATAGTCATAAAATAGTTTTTTGCTCTCTGGGGTTGTAAAGCAGATCAGGTTTGGGGACCAAAAGACATTTAACCCATCCAGGAGACAGGAGAAACAAACCAGATCAGATATACTGTATCTGAGAGGAAGGAATGCTGGGAAGGGGTGGGAAAGATGTGGGTGAGATCTTTTTGTGTTTGAAATAATAATAAACTAAGAAATGGTTATGCTCATCTGATTTCCCTGCTTCTTCATGAATGATGTTCTGATCTTAATTGCTTGGTGCTGAAATGAATATAAAGTCACAACCTGCAGATTGCTTCTATAAGCTACAGTATGAGAATTAGGGGTATACTAAGCCCCTTCGGTCTTCTTCCTACACTACACTATGGTGTGTGCTGCTTCTGATTTCATCATAAGTATCTCTTAGTTATTTATGGCCATGTAGCTGTTCATGCTTGTTACAATTTCTCCCCTATAAGTTGTGATTCAACTCTAATGAGTGGGCGACCCAGATCACCTACACAGGTGCCAAATATCTATCCTCTGACCTCACACCTACCCTTTAACTCAGGCAACACTAGGAGCTTGACTAAAGCAGGTTGACTTTCACCTAGTTTCCATCTATAGAAACAACTGCACTGGAGTTGATCAGCAACATATTCTAAGTCCCAGAGGTGGGGACCACTGTTACTGTAAAGGGTAGTTGCCAGAGCACAATACACATCAGATTAAAGGTGCCTTATGAAGCATACTATACTTAGACCAAAGTCAATTTTCTTCCCTGTTTAGTAACAAGGTAATCATATACCAGTATTCAGGAAACATTTTATACAAGAATTTAACTAGATTTACTCTAAAAGCTATATTGACCAATATTCTAATTTAAATGAGAATGACGAGAAAGCTAGCATTGTCATCAGAGAAGCAGACAAAGGTAGTGGTATAATGATACAAGGTATGGAAATATAACTAGAGGAAGCATATAGATTAATAAATTATGGAGATACATATATAAAACTTAGTGGGGATCCAGAAATTGAATATTTGGTATTATATAGACAAATCATTGGGGAGACTAAGAAAGAGAGTATTCAGAATGTAAGATAATTTAGATTTTTAAACATAGAAATCCTTGAAACTGCAATCTTTTACTATCTGTCTAAGGTAGATAAAGGATTAACTAACCCTCCAGGTTTCCCCATTATTTCGAGAATAGGATCTTTAACAGAACACTTATCCAAGTATGTGAATTAGTTTTTGTAACCTACCCACCTTCTAGATATTATGTGAAATACAAATAGAAAGAATGCTATCATTCTTTTTTTTAGATGCCATTGCCCTTCATTCCCCTATATCTCAGAATGGATCTAGGAGTGTCAGCATTGAATAATTTCTTAGACATGTATGTTTATTTTGAGAACAAAAAACTGTTATGGGTAGAACATTTGCCCATAGCTTTGCCAATATATATACAGTGCCTTGCAAAAGTATTCACCCCCTTGACTTTTTACCTATTTTGTTACATTACAGCCTTAAGTTCAATGTTTTGTTAATCTGAATGTTATGTGATGGTTCAGTACACAATAGTCTAAGTTGGTGAAGTGAAATGAGAAAAATATATACATAAAACTATTATTTAGAAGTAGAAAACAGGAAATTGGCATGTGCGTATGTATTCAGCCCCTTTGTTATGAAGCCTATAAAAAGCTCTGGTGCAACCAATTACCTTCAGAAGTCACATAATTAGTGAAATGATTTCCACCTGTGTGCAATCTAAGTGTCACATGATCTGTCATTACATATACACACCTTTTTTGAAAGGCCCCAGAGGCTGCAACACCTAAGCAAGAGGTACCACTAACCAAACACTGCCATGAAGACCAAGGAACACTCCAAACAAGTAAGGGACAATGTTGTTGAGAAGTACAAGTCAGGGTTAGGTTATAAAAAAATATTCAAATCTTTCATGATCCCCATGAGCACCATCAAATCTATCATAGCCAAATGGAAAGAACATGGCACAACAGCAAACGTGCCAAGAGACGGCCACCCACCAAAACTCACGGACCGGGCAAGGAGGGCATTAATCAGAGAGGCAGCACAGAGACCTAAGGTAACTCTGGAGGAGTTGCAGAGTTCCACAGCAGAGACTGGAGTATCTGTACATAGGACAACAATAAGTTGTACACTCCATAGAGTTGGGCTTTATGGCAGAGTGGACAGAAGAAAGCCATTACTTTCATAAAAAAACAAAATAGCATGTTTTGAGTTTGTGAAAAGGCATGTGGAAGACTCCCAAAATGTATGGAGGAAGGTGCTCTGGTATGATGAGCCTAAAATTGAACTTTCTGGCCATCAAAGAAAACGCTATGTCTGGCACAAACCCAACACATCACATCACCAAAAGAACACCTTCCCCACAGTGAAACATGGTGGTGGCAGCATCATGCTGTTGGGATGTTTTTCAGCAGGTGGGATTAGGAAGCTGGTCAGAGTTGAGCGACAGATGGATGGTGCTAATTACAGAATTATTCTTGAGCAAAACCTGTACCACTCTGTGAGTGATTTAAGGCTAGGACGGAGGTTCACCTTCCAGCAGGACAATGACCCCAAACACACTGCTAAAGCAACATTTGATTGGTTTAATGGGAAACATGTAAATGTGTTGGAATAACCTAGTCAAAGCCCAGACCTCAATCCAATGGAAAATCTGTGGTCAAACTTAAAGATTGCTGTTCACAAGCGCAAACCATCCAACTTGAAGGAGCTTGGGCAGTTTTGCAAGGAGGAATGGGCAAAAATTCCTGTGATAAGATGTGGCAAGCTCATAGAGACTTATCCAAAGCGACTTGGAGCTGTGATTGCCGCAAAAGGTGGCTCTACAAAGTATTGACTTTAGGGGGTGAATAGTTATGCACATTGCCTTTTTCTGTTATGTTATCCTATTTGTTGTTTGCTTCACAATAAAAAAAAATATATATCTTCAAAGTTGTGGGCATGTTCTGTAAATTAAATGATGCAAATCCTCAAACAATCCATGTTAATTCCAGGTTGTGAGGCAACAAACACGAAAAATTCCAAAGGGGGTGAATACTTTTGCAAGGCACTGTATATATATATATATATATATATATATATATATATATATATAGTTATTATTATTATTAGTATCTTTATTTGTAATGCGCCAACATATTCCGTAGCGCTGTACAAAGGTTGAATACATGGCAAAAACTAAATTAACACCTTATAAAGAATGGAGGGCCCTGTTTTTTAGCTTAAAATCAAATGTACATTGTGCTTGTTTCCCTAACACAAGAATGAGAAAACTTGCAAACTTACAATCCAAGGCCCTCATTCAATTGAAATTTGGCCAATTGAATAAGACTCTAAATAAGCACATAACATATTTTTTTTAAACAAGTTTTTAGGTAGTAAGCATCTATCCAAAAGCAAGGTCTTCACTAACTAAAAACTTCTTTAAAAAAATATGCTATGTGCTTATTTAGAGCCCTATTCAATTGGCCAAATCGCAATTGAATGAGGGCCCAAGGGTTTAGGTCTGATACAAAAGGGTGACAAATGCAAGATGGCATTGTGAAAGCAATATGTTTAGTCAAGTGGAGGTGTCTGTGTATTGTACTGTAGATTGTGGGTGTGTTATTAAGCTAACAGGTTAACAGGTGTGTTTTTAGAGATTTTTTAAAGGTTTTGAGCAGGAAGATAGTCTAATGGAGCGGGGCAAGGAGATCCAGATAGTAGGGTGCAGCACAAGAAAAGTCTTGAAGGTGGGAGTGAGAGGAGGTTATAAAAGAGGAGGAAAGAAGAAGGTCATTAGCAAAACAAAGGGGCGGTTGGGAGAGTATTTTGAAACCAGAGCAGATATATAAGCGAGTGCACTGTTGTTGAGGACTTTATATATAAGGGTCATGTTTTTAAATTTGATTCTGGAGGCTATGAGAAGCCAGTGGAGTGATTGACAGAGAGGAACTGCGGACACTGAGCGTTTGGTATGGAAGATGAGTCTAGCGGAGGCGTTCATTATGTTTTGGAGGGGAGACAGACGAGAGATGATGCAGCCAGCAAGGAGGGAATTGCAGTAGTCGAGTCGAAATATCATTTGAGGAGTGAATATGTATGTGTGTGTGTTTTTGGGAGAATCGATTTATCTGGCTACAAATTCCTTCACCAAGAAAATAATAGCTTGGTAAAGATTATGAGATGACATCCTTATCATCTGGAATTGGGTTGTATAGAATATTGTGTATGATATGTGACTAGAAATACCATGAATCTGCAATTCACTATGAATTCTAGTAAGTATGAAATCACATTCTTGGATGTAGTATTAGTGGGTATGGACAAAGAGATTATCTCTAAACTTAATACCAAATCTACCAAAACTAATAGTTATATCCATGCCAAAAGTAATCATGATTCTAAAGGGATATAGAACATCCCCTTCCCACAGTTCCAGAGGATTAGAAGAAAGTGTACATATATGGAAGGCTAGGATGTGGAAGGCAAAATAGTTATAAATAAATCCTGGGTTAAAGGATATGATATGGATTTAGTTAAAGAATGATCTGTTGAAAGCTAAGAAAGAGAAATGTATCACATATATAGTTGTGAGCATTCTGGGTTGTTGCTAACACTTGCGGGCTGTGGCCCTCGCAGCACGCAAGCGTTAGCAACAACCTGGAATGCTCACAACTATATATGTGATACCTACGGCACTCATCTCCACCAGCGGCTTATTGCGCTGGTGGAGATGAGCGCCGTAGGTGCTCCTCCCTATGACCCTGCACTACTTAGGCTGTGCTGACTGTGCTGGTGGAGATGAGCGCCGTAGGCGCTCATCCCTACGACCCCGCATGACTTAGGCAGTGAGCTCCGTAGGCAGTGAGCTCCGTAGGCATTCATCTCTACAACCCGCGGGACTACAGATCATCAGAAAATTTGTCGAGTTTCGGCACTCGAAAATCGCCTAAGCAAAAAAAAAAACGAGGCTACACGACCTCTAACTGCGCAATACACAGCCAGGCATGTACGACTTTTACCCAGCAACGTACAAAGTACAAAATACACTATTAGGAAGGACGGAAACTGCTCGCGAGGCGCATAACACATAGACAATCGCTGCCATTTTACAACACTAACTTGCAACTAATAACATTACAATTATAAAATGGCGTTTTACCCGACTAAACAAACGGTTTGGACTCGCGCACGCAGCCTATTTATATTGCACATTTTGCACATTGCTGACACTTTCTCCTCAGATCAGCAACAGTCCAACTGTTAGCCCTTCAGGATATTGATTGCTGGATATATTAATTAGAAATAGGTAAAGTATATTAATTTATTAATTAATTAATTCATGAATTATTATAAAAAAATGTATATATATATTTAAAAAATAAAAATACGCTAAATAGCACATTTTTTACTGCCGTTGCTTTATGAATACATTAATGCTTCACACTTCCTAATACATTTATTCATTCCTAATTAATTATTAACATACATTAATTTAATAATTATCAATTAGTAATGGAAAATAAAAATGTATAATTTCCACTGCACTAAAAAAAAATACATGTTACATTGCACTTATATATCTGGATTACTGCTCATTGGCTGACAGCGATAGGACTCTCAAATCAGTAACATATTTAAATCACTTTATTAGGCTCTGAGACCTGCAAACATGTTCTAATTTTCACTGCACTAAAAAAATGTATATTTAACAGTGTACTTACGATGAGCGCCGAAGATGATGGTTGCAAAACACGAAACTTTAAGTACACTAGGGGAGAGGCTTGCAATGATCGCCGAAGGTGCTCAGAGAAGCAAAAGTACACGAGGGGAGAGGCTCGCAATGATCGCCGAAGGTGCTCAGAGAAGCAAAAGTACACAAGGGGAGAAGCTTGCATTGAGCGCTGAAGGTGCTCAGAGGAGCAAAAGTACACAAGGGAAGAGACTCGCAATGAGCGCCGAAGGTACTCAGAAGAGAAAAAGCCTTACATTCTGTGGCAAACAACATTGCCATGGCTTCAAATTTTATTGCCACCATTTTTTGACGGGCAAGTCGCTAGTATATCATATAATATATTGAAGGTTCTGCATTATGTGTATACAGCCTATTCTGTCTTTTATATTGTATTGATTACATTTCTAATAGAAGTAAACATTTGCAAATCCAATATTGCCGAGCTATGCTTGATTGTAAATGGAGTAAGTAGATTGGTGAGTGTTTTCTTTACAATAATTTGGTAAATAAAAAAAATGGATTCTGTAAGAACTATGTGAATAATTGCGGTCAGCACTAGCAACATAAAGGTATATGTTTTGATTATATAAAATGCACTTTTATTAGTACTGTATGTTGTTTCGGTTATTGGTATTGTTCAGTTGACACACCAGCTGTGTGATCAAAGGTAAACATGTTGCATGCTATAAATTATTTTGCATACGGTAATTTGATTTCACACCATGGTAATTTTATAATCATACTTATACATTGTGCCTTTCTATTTGCAGGTTCATTTGTATTATCTATTCCATTTGCAATATACCAGAAGCTTAGTAATGGATACTGGTATGGACCACAGACATATTGCATAGAAGCATTTCCCACAGTTATTCACGAGAAGGTCTTCATATTATATACATTCCTTGCAGTATACCTGTTGCCGCTGATAACAATTTGTGTCTGCTATGCTTATATGCTGAAAAGAATGGGCAGGCCAGTTGTCGAACCTATTGACAACAATTATCAGGTAAGTATTTTGGAATTCGGGTCTGCTAGAAAGTTTTGGCATACTAAATAAAATTAATGTATCACGAACAGTATACATTTGAGAAGGCTACCACTGGATATTAATTATATTTATTTCTAATGAAAAAGGCATTGGTTAGGTCAAAATTCCATTGTAAGATTACTCAGTCCTCTATTGCCCCCGCTGTCAAGTACACACTCTGCAAGATTTAATTTTACTATTTTACCAGAGGCGGATCTAGTAGTGGTGCAAGTGGTTCAGTGCACCAGGACATTTTTTGTGTGTTTCTATGGGCCCCTTGCGGCACACCCTGGCCACACCTCTTCAGAACCCCAATAATGAAGCAAATCGTGCATGTGCGATTGGCACCCACGATTGCACAAGCGATACCTCGAGATTTGCTTAGACAGGACACTAGGAGTAGAAGATAAAGTAAGGAGCTTGCTGAGAAGTCCGGTATAAGTATGGTAGAGACACTTCCTTTTATTGAAAATAGTAAAAAGAACATTTAAGCCTGAAAACTCTTCTT
Organism: Discoglossus pictus; assembly: GCA_027410445.1. NCBI lineage: Eukaryota > Metazoa > Chordata > Amphibia > Anura > Alytidae > Discoglossus > Discoglossus pictus. The sequence goes on from CM050163.1 coordinate 370,001,102, forward strand.
TTCAGCCAAGTGGTGCATATTTACTAATAGTGACTCTGTTACTTAATAAAAAAAAAAAAATATATATATATATATATATATATATACAGTAGACTCTCAAGCAACCAGTACTCTCAAGCAGCCAGAAAATAAATTGAATACTGTACTTTAAATTTAAATTTAAATTTACAGGGCTCAACAAATGCCAGGAGTCAGGTTGTCATGCCACAAAATGCTTACAGGCACCTAGATTTCATCCACTGTATGTGTCTGCAATTCAATGTTACATGGATGTACTGTATATGTGTGTGTGTGTACATATATATATATATATATATATATATATATATATATATATATATATATTATATATGAGGGGGCCTGAAGGGTCCAATACAAAAAAATATAGCCACATCCCCTGGGGGAGGGCAAAACATTTTTTTGCACCAAGGCCCTCCATTCACCAGCTCTGTTACTGTATTTTACTAAATGCTGAAAATTGTATTTTCATTTCGTTTTGCAGGTTCAGCTCTTGGCAGAGAGATCTGAGGCCACACGCACAAAAGTATCCAAGATGGTAGCAGTGATCGTTTTACTCTTCACCATTTGTTGGGGACCTGTCCAGCTCTTTATTTTGTTCCAAGCTTTTGATACCAACTTTGAGAGAAGTTATGAAATGTACAAGTTCAAAATATTTGCACATTGCATGTCATATTCCAACTCCTCAGTTAACCCCATAGTTTATGCTTTTATGGGTGCAAACTTCAGGAAGTCCTTCAAGAAAGCCTTTCCTTTTATTTTCAAGCAAAGAGTTGAGGTTGTAGCCAGAGCAGCTGGTAACACAGAGATGCATTTTGTGTCATCAGGAACACATTGAATACAATGAATTAAAAAATAATAAAATCCAAAAAAATCCCTTTCTTCTTTATCAGTGCTATACAACACAAAGCAAGTCACTCAACCACAAAATTTAAAATGAGACAGTATACTTAATAAGTATATGTCCAAAAAAAGTGTCAGTGGTGACCATTAACACCAGCATCATTAAAAAATTACCAGGCTACAGTTTTCAGGAATTACAACCACATATAAGCCATGTGTATATGTCATATTATCACATTTGCTACATTTGTGTACTGTCAATTAGTGTTTCTTTGGTAATATTATGTAATAGTATTTTGTTTATATTTCTTTTTTGTATGTATAATTTTAAACCAGAATATACAACTGAAAGGCCTCTTCATTTTTTCAACAAATAAAGCTATTTGCGTCTGGTCGGTGATTTACTTTCTGAACATCGAAGGGTGTTTGGAATTATTATGCAGGTGAATAGTGAGAAATGTATTTAAACAGGTGAGCTTGCGAACAGTTCTAGTGTAAGTTCAGTGCAAGTGTATGTGTGAGATTTTAAATAAAAGGGGGTGTGCAGTTGTTGTGTAAGTATGAGAGTTTAAATAAAAGGGGGAAATGGAGTTGTGGTATAAGTGGGAAAGTTTAAATACAAGGAGGGAGTGCAGTTTTAGCATAAGTGTAAGAGTTTAAATAAAATGGGGGCGTTCAAGGAAAAGGGTTTAAATCATAGACTGTAAATAAAGAAATAAGGAACCATGAATGTATTTGTAAAAACAATGTATAGAAAAACATTATTTTTACAAATATATTGATTTATTTTCACTGTATTTTGTAATCATAAGTAATTCCAGTGGCAATCTCACCCAGTGTACATCCTGCCAGATGTATGCACTGCTGGAGCAGTGGTTCCAATGTCAATACTTCTCTGGAAGGTGTGAGCATGTTGCCTTTCTGGAAGCTCAAATTGGAGAACCTAAGAGGAGAATTGCATGACTTTATGATATTGCTACACTTCCTTCTCTGATAGTTACAACCCTGAAATCGAGTCAGTAACTTTACATAGCTACTCAGTTTACATGTTTTTCATGTCTGCAAGTAAGCTATTTATAATGCTCTAGAACAACCCATACTCCTAATATTCACTATTCAGTTGTAATTTTACTGAGCACTTGAAGATACTTTTGACTTTCAACTTTTAATATAACGTAACATTAGAAAAAATATTTACAAGCAATTACGAGCTGCTGCAAATATTTTTAAAAGCTTTGCTGAGACCTGCCAAAGCAGTGAAAGAGATTAAAGTACCAAATTACTAAACAAAAACAAAAAAGCATATAAGCATATATTGTTGGGGGTGGTGGTGGGCACAGTGGTGGTGCGGGCCAGGAGGTGCTGGTGATGGAAGGAGAAGGTGGTGGTGGCAATTACTTGCTGTCTGTCCAGAAGGAGGGCCAAGTAGATCTGGGGGAGAAATGAGCCAGTGGAGTTGAATGCCACAGGTGTGGCCTATGGCCCAGAAAGTCCCCCTACTGACCACATAAATTGAACATCCTTCCCCTCATTATATCCTGGGCTCTCCTTAGCTCCTCCTTCCACTTTAGGCACAAGAGGAACCAGATCTCTTGGCGGCTGAAGCGAGGGAACAATAGTATATGAATTAATAACATTGTATGATCACTTGATCGCTTTGTGTTCCTATATATCTAACACCATGATGTTTTGAACCTGGATGGTTCAGTTATTTGCAGTTTTGTAGAGTTATCACCTGCTAGATATGGTCATTGCTTTGTGCAAATGATCAAAGGTTTGTTGTTAATGACTCATAATAATATATTGATTCCTGTGCAGTGCGTCCTACTAACCTATCTGTGACTATCTCTCAGCAATAGTTTATAACATGCTGCTGAGGCGTGATCCCTGATAGGCTAGTACACTACACAGCTAGTGATGTGACAAACATCAAATTTTCGGTTCGCGAACCGCGGACGCGAATTCCATCAAATGTTCGCAAACGGACGAACATCAGCGAACCGCCATAGACTTCAATGGGCAGGCGAATTTCAAAACCCACAGGGACTCTTTCTGGCCACAATAGTGATGGGAAAGTTGTTTCAACGGGACTAACACCTGGACTGTGGCGTGCCGGAGGGGGATCCATGGCAAAACTCTCATGGAAAATTACATAGTTGATGCAGAGTCTGGTTTTAAGCTATAAAGGGCATAAATCACCTAACATTCCTAAATTGTTTGGAATAACATGCTTTAAAACATCAGGTATGATGTTGTATCGATCAGGTAGTGTAAGGGTTACACCCTCTTCACAGTAACAGACCAATCTCCCCGTTTAATGCACCGCAAACAACCGCAAACAGTCCCTTTGTACAACCGCAAACTCCCCATTTGCACAAGGTTGGATACCAAGCTAGCCATGTCCCGTTCCTTGTCCTCACTGATGTCATTGAAGGTCTCTTCCTCCACCCAGCCACCAAGGGTCCCCGAAAGGGGACAAGAAGCCCCCTGGGACGCCTGCTGTGTTTGGTCTTCCATCTCCTCAAAGCCACCTTCCTCCTCTGACTCCTCTTCTTCAGACTCCCAGAGTCTGGGGGCTTCCACTGCCCAGCATGGAAGATTATACACAGGTCAGATGCCCAGCAGGGAATATTATACACAGGTCAGGGTCTGGGGGCTTCCACTGCCCAGCATGGAATATTATACACAGGTTAGAGTCTGGGGGCTTCCACTGCACAGCATGGAAGATTATACGCGTTGCCTCTGTCTGCATTATTATAAGGTGTGTACTGTTAAGTAGTACTATTCCTATCGGTTTAATCCCTGTTACGTCCACTATTAGGGGATGTGTATATGGCATGGATTTTTGGAACAGGGAGATGGAAAAAGATGCTTGGTTGGACCTCCTACTTCGAATTTGGGGCACTGCACGTGCAATCTAAGGTGCCACCAGATAGGAGAGGTGTATTAAGTTGTAATACTCATTCCTATCAGTTTAATACCTGTTACGTTACCTATCAGGGGACGTGTATATGGCATGGATATTTGGAACGGGGAGATGGAAAAAGATGCTTGGTTGGACCTCCTACTTCGAATTTGGGGCACTGCACGTGCAATCTAAGGTGCCACCAGATAGGAGAGGTGTATTAAGTTGTAATTCTCATTCCTATCAGTTTAATACCTGTTACGTTACCTATCAGGGGAAGTGTATATGGCATGGATTTTTGGAACAGGGAGATGGAAAAAGATGCTTGGTTGGACCTTTACTTCGAATTCTGGCACTGCACGTGCAATCTAAGGTGCCACCAGATAGGAGAGGTGTATTAAGTTGTAATACTCATTCCTATCAGTTTAATACCTCTTACGTTACCTATCAGGAGACGTGTATATGGCATGGATTTTTGGAACAGGGAGATGGAAAAAGATGCTTGGTCGGACCTCCTACTTCGAATTTGGGGCACTGCACGTGCAATCTAAGGTGCCACCAGATAGGAGAGGTGTATTAAGTTGTAATACCCAATCCTATCAGTTTAATACCTGTTACGTTACCTATCATGGGACGTGTATATGGCATGGATTTTTGGAACAGGGAGATGGAAAAAGATGCTTGGTTGGACCTCCTACTTCGAATTTGGGGCACTGCACATGCAATCTAAGGTGCCACCAGATAGGAGAGGTGTATTAAGTTGCAATACTCATTCCTATCAGTTTAATACCTGTTACGTTACCTATCAGGGGAAGTGTATATGGCATGGATTTTTGGAACAGGGAGATTGAAAAAGATGCTTGGTCGGACCTCCTACTTCGAATTTGGGGCACTGCACGTGCAATCTAAGGTGCCACCAGATAGGAGTGGTGTATTAAGTTGTACTATTCATTCCTATCATTTAATACCAGTTCCGTCACCCATCTACCACACTTTAAGGCCCTTAACCTGGGACAAGGTGGCTTGGCTATCAGAATTGCCTCAGAGCCTTAAAAACTTGCCAAACCCCCTAATCAGACACTCACTATCATACTGGAAAGGGGCCAAGAAACACACGGGTTTGTTCCCTGGATCCACCCAAATGACCCCAATTCTTGACCACCCTCAGGCCCCGAAACACATGAGCACAACATCACAACACTGGTGGAGGTCAAGGAAACTAGATAGACTGGGAGACTGGTTAGTAAAGGGCCAGATGCTCCCCTATGAGGAACTGACTGACAAGCATGAGCTACCGCTGTCAGAACATTACAATTACTGTAGGCTGAGGCATTTCACACACTCCCTGACCCAGAAACAGGGGACACCGGTCTTAAATTGGTTCTCCAAAATTTGTAAAGATAAACCTCTATCAAGGGGGATCATTGGGTCGCTTTACAAATATAAAACATTTGTTACTGGTTGAAGCGACACTGGGGGAAGGACCGGAGTGGGGGAGCCCTGGAGACCCTTCAGAAGCAACCGGCGGCAAAATCATCCCAGGAAAGGAGAGGTCGCTTATTGAAGCCTGCCATAGGGTAACCCAAGGGTGATTACCCAGGTTAGATATTGTAAATAATAAGCTAATACTGCTGGAGGGATGATAGCTAATAGGACTTTGGTGTTTCCTACAGATATACTCTTTACTATTGTCTGTTTTACCATGTTTTAGGTATCGCTTAAATTGCAATCACAGTAAAAAATAAGAAAAATTATTAACCTAAAAAGTAAAAATAAGAAGGCCAGCTAACTTTCACAAAATGTCTCTATTGTAAATATGTATTTTTGCACAACTGTTATGCAAGACTGTTCAAAAATGCTTTATTTTTCATTACATGCTGTACGCCTTCTAAAATAAAATAATTTAAATGCAAAAATTAGGTATTGTTGCAGCGACCAGAAAAATTGATGTTAGTTTGCCAGGCAGAAAGTGCCCTAAAACATTGCGTCTTGAACCCTAGTTGGTGGCGGATAAGTCATGCAAGTCATCCGGCATTCAGGGATAAAATACAGCAGCGTGTGGACCATTATAAGCTCAAGACAGCTCATCTATCAGGCCTTTTTTAATCAAATGTATCGCCCACTGTCAGTCCCTTCGGGATCCATCCCTCATTCATCTTAATAAAGGTGAGGTAATCTAGACATTTTTGACCTAGACGACTTCTCTTATCAGTGACAAAACCTCCTGCTGCACTGAAGGTCCTTTCTAACAGGACACTTGAAGCTGGGAAGGACAGAAGTTCTATGGCAAATTGGGATAGCTCAGGCCACAGGGCAAGCATGCACACCCAGTAGTCAAGGGGTTCATCGCTCCTCATAGTGTCGATATCTGTAGTTATGGCGAGGTAGTCTGTTACCTGACGGTCGAGTCGTTCTCTGAGGGTGGACCCCGAAGGGCTGTGGCGATGCATAGGACTTTAAATGCTCTGCATGTCCTCCATCAACAACACGTCTGTAAAGCGTCCTCTCCTTGCCGGCGTGGTCGTGGGAGGAGGAGGATTATGTTCACCTCTTCCGCTGTTAGATTGCCTTTGTGCTGTGACATCACCCTTAAATGCTGTGTAAAGCATACTTTTTAATTTATTTTGGTAGTGCTGCATCCTTTCCGACTTGTGGTAATTCGGTAACATGTCAGCCACTTTCTGCTTATACCGGGGATCTAGTAGCGTGGACACCCAGTACAGGTCGTTCTCCTTCATCCTTTTTATACGAGGGTCCCTCAACAGGCACGACAGCATGAAAAACCCCATTTGCACAAGGTTGGATGCCGAGCTAGTCATGTCCCGTTCCTCGTCCTCAGTGATCTCACTGAAGGTATGTTCTTCCCCCCAGCCACGTACAACACCACTGGTACCAGATAGGTGACAACGAGCACCCTGGGATACCTGTTGTGGTTGGTCTTCCTCCTCCTCCTCCTCAAAGCCACATTCCTCCTCCTCCTCCTCTTCCTCACAATCCTCTTCCAGCGTTGCCGCAGGTCCAGCAAGCGATGCTGATAAGGCTGTTTCTGGCGGGGATGGTGACCACAGGTTTGTCACCTCCTCAAAAGGATGCATAAGCCTACAGGCATTGCGCATGAGCGTCCAGTAACGTGGCAAAAAAATCCCCAGCTCCGCAGAGACTGTCCTAGCACCCCGGTCATACAAATACTCGTTAACGGCCTTTTCTTGTTCGAGCAGGCGGTCGAACATTAGGAGTGTTGAATTCCAACGCGTCGGGCTGTCTAAAATCAAGCGCTTCGCTGGCATGTTGTTTCGCCGCTGGATATCTGTAAAGTGCGCCATGGCCGTGTAGGAACGCCTGAAATGGGCACACACCTTCCTGGCCTGCTTCAGGACGTCCTGTAAGCCTGGGTGCTTATGCACAAAGCATGGAACAATCAGATTACACACATGTGCCATGCACGGCACATGTGTCAACTTGCCCAAATTCAATGCCGCCAACAAATTTCTTCCTTTGTCACAAACCACTTTGCCGATCTCCAGTTGGTGCGGAGTCAGCCACTGATCCACCTGTGCATTCAGGGCGGACAGGAGTGCTGGTCCGGTGTGACTCTCTGCTTTCAGGGAATTTAACCCCAAGACGGCATGACACTGCCATATCCGGGATGTGGAATAGTACCTGTGGAGCTGGGGCGGGTGCCGTTGATGTGGAGCAAGACATAGCAGCAGCAGAAGAGGACTCAGCCGAGGAGGTTATGGAAGTGTATGGAGTAGGAGGAGTAGAGGAGGTGGCAGCAGGCCTGCCTGCAAGTCGTGGCGGTGTCACCAACTCCTCTGCAGAGCCACGTATTCCATGCTTGGCAGCCGTCACCAGGTTTACCCAATGTGCAGTGTAGGTGATATACCTGCCCTGACCATGCTTTGCAGACCAGGTATCCGTGGTCAGATGGACCCTTGCCCCAACACTGTGTGCCAGAGATGCCATTATTTCCTTTTGCACAATCGAGTACAGATTTGGTATTGCCTTTTGTGCAAAGAAATTTCGGCCGGGTACCTTCCACTGCGGTGTCCCAATAGCTACAAATTTTTTGAACGCCTCAGACTCCACCAGCTTGTATGGTAAAAGCTGAGTTCACACAAGCCAGCTGTCAGTTGCCGGGCAAGGGGGTTACTTGGTGACATTGGCTTCTTACGCTCAAATATGTCCTTGACAGACACCTGACTGTGAGCAGATGAGCAGGGACTGCTCAGGGTGAGACACGGAGTGGCGGATGGTTGAGAGGGGGCAAGCAGGGCAGCAGTGGTTGACGTGGCTGAAGATGCTGGACCAGGAGGAGGATGGCAGCTTTGACTTTGTGTGCTGCTTGTACTCATGTGTTGATCCCATAGGCGTTTGTGATGTGACATCATGTGCCATCGCAAAGAAGTTGTACCTAGGTGGGTGTTGGACTTCCCACGACACAGTTTCTTTTCGCACAGGTTGCAAATGGCATCACTGTTGTCACAGGCAGACACACGAAAAAATTGCCACACTGCTGAGCTCTGCAATAACAGCATTCTGGTGGTGGCAAAAGCATGCATTGACTGGCGTGCTGTCTGGCTGACCCCGGGTGCCGATGCATGCTGTCTGACTGTGCCACTAGCTACTTTCGACGACCTCCCGCTGCTTCCAACTCGTCTCCTCCTCCTCTCCGTCTCCCCATCTGAACTTTCCTCCTGTTCTTCTTCTCTTATAGCAGGCACCCACGTGACATCCACGAACGCATCGTCATCATCAACCGCTTCACTTGTATCTGACAACTCAACAAAGGAAGCAGCACCGGGTACAACATCATCATCATCATCAGACCGTACGTCCACGTGTGTAATGCTGCCTGACTGGGACATATCCCTGTTATCTACATACTCTGGCACTAATGTTTGTGCATCACTCATTTCTTCCAACGGATGTGTAAATAACTCTGCTGATGGATCAAGTGAAGCGTCTGTGGTGCTAGTGTTGGTGGTGGCGGCAGGCGGGCGAGTGGTAACTGGAGAGGTGCACGAAGCTAAGCTGGAGGATGATGGTGCGTCTAGGTTCCGAGGGGAAGCTGTAGAAGATTGGGTGTCCTGTGTTAGCCAGTCAGCCATATCCTCAGAACTGTTCAAGTTCAGGGTACGTTGCCTCTGAAAACTGGGCATTATTCTAGGGCCAAAGGGAATCACAGCACCCCGACCACGACGGCCCCTGCGGGGTGGCCTGCCTCTGCCTGTGATTTTTTTTACGATTAGTGGTACTATGCGTGCAAGCTACTGTGACACCAGATATGAGTGTCACTGCGCACTGGCAAAAGTTGGCAGACTAGATGCAATAGGCCTCACACACACGCCTGTAGGCAGGCTACTGATATTCAATCAATTACAGTAAAAAAAGGGTTGTTTTATTTCACTGCACACTACGGTTGCACTAGATATGAGTGTCACTGTGCACTGGCAAAAGTTGGCAGACTAGATGCAATAGGCCTCACACACACGCCTTTAGGCAGGCTACTGATATTCAATCGATTACAGTAAAAAAAGGGTTGTTTTATTTCACTGCACACTACGGTTGCACTAGATATGAGTGTCACTGTGCACTGGCAAAAGTTGGCAGACTAGATGCAATAGGCCTCACACACACGCCTGTAGGCAGGCTATAGATATTCAATTGATTACAGTAAAAAAAGGGTTGTTTTATTGCACTGCACACTACGGTTGCACTAGATATGAGTGTCAATGCGCACTGGCAAAAGTTGGCAGACTAGATGCAATAGGCCTCACACACACGCCTGTAGGCAGGCTACTGATATTCAATCGATTACAGTAAAAAAAGGGTTGTTTTATTTCACTGCACACTACGGTTGCACTAGATATGAGTGTCACTGCGCACTGGCAAAAGTTGGCAGACTAGATGCAATAGGCCTCACACACACACCTGTAGGCAGGCTACTGATATTCAATCGATTACAGTAAAAAAAGGGTTGTTTTATTTCACTGCACACTACGGTTGCACTAGATATGAGTGTCACTGCGCACTGGCAAAAGTTGGCAGACTAGATGCAATAGGCCTCACACACACGCCTGTAGGCATGCTACTGATATTCAATTGATTACAGTAAAAAAAGGGTTGTTTTATTTCACTGCACACTACGGTTGCACTAGATATGAGTGTCACTGCGCACTGGCAAAAGTTGGCAGACTAGATGCAATAGGCCTCGCACACACGCCTTTAGGCAGGCTACTGATATTCAATCGATTACAGTAAAAAAAGGGTTGTTTTATTTCACTGCACACTACGGTTGCACTAGATATGAGTGTCACTGCGCACTGGCAAAAGTTGGCAGACTAGATGCAATAGTCCTCACACCCACGCCTTTAGGCAGGCTACTGATATTCAATCGATTACAGTAAAAAAAAAGGGTTGTTTTATTTCACTGCACACTACGGTTGCACTAGATATGAGTGTCACTGTGCACTGGCAAAAGTTGGCAGACTAGATGCAATAGGCCTCACACACATGCCTGTAGGCAGGCTACTGATATTCAATCGATTACAGTAAAAAAAGGGTTGTTTTATTTCACTGCACACTACGGTTGCACTAGATATGAGTGTCACTGTGCACTGGCAAAAGTTGACAGACTAGATGCAATAAGCCTCACACACACACCTGTAGGCAGGCTACTGATATTCAATCGATTACAGTAAAAAAAGGGTTGTTTTATTTTACTGCACACTACGGTTGCACTAGATATGAGTGTCACTGTGCACTGGCAAAAGTTGGCAGACTAGATACAATAGGCCTCACACACACGCCTTTAGGCAGGCTACTGATATTCAATCGATTACAGTAAAAAAAGGGTTGTTTTATTTTACTGCACACTACGGTTGCACTAGATATGAGTGTCGCTGTGCACTGGCAAAAGTTGGCAGACTAGATGCAATAGGCCTCACACACATGCCTGTAGGCAGGCTACTGATATTCAATCGATTACAGTAAAAAAAGGGTTGTTTTATTTCACTGCACACTACGGTTGCACTAGATATGAGTGTCACTGTGCACTGGCAAAAGTTGGCAGACTAGATGCAATAAGCCTCACACACACACCTGTAGGCAGGCTACTGATATTCAATCGATTACAGTAAAAAAAGGGTTGTTTTATTTTACTGCACACTACGGTTGCACAAGATATGAGTGTCACTGTGCACTGGCAAAAGTTGGCAGACTAGATACAATAGGCCTCACACACACGCCTGTAGGCAGGCTACTGATATTCAATCGATTACAGTAAAAAAAGGGTTGTTTTATTTCACTGCACACTACGGTTGCACTAGATATGAGTGTCACTGTGCACTGGCAAAAGTTGGCAGACTAGATGCAATAGGCCTCACACACACGCCTGTAGGCAGGCTACTGATATTCAATCGATTACAGTAAAAAAAGGGTAGTTTTATTTCACTGCACACTACGGTGGCACTAGATATGAGTGTCACTGCACACTGGCAAAAGTTGGCAGACTAGATGCAATAGGCCTCACACACGCCTTTAGGCAGGCTACTGATATTCAATTGATTACAGTAAAAAAAGGGTTGTTTTATTTCACTGCACACTACAGTGATACCAGATATGAGTGTCACTGTGCACTGGCAAAAGTTGGCAGACTAGATGCAATAGGCCTCACACACACGCCTTTAGGCAGGCTACTGATATTCAATCGATTACAGTAAAAAAAAAGGGTTGTTTTATTTCACTGCACACTACGGTTGCACTAGATATGAGTGTCACTGTGCACTGGCAAAAGTTGGCAGACTAGATGCAATAGGCCTCACACACACGCCTGTAGGCAGGCTACTGATATTCAATCGATTACAGTAAAAAAAGGGTTGTTTTATTTCACTGCACACTACGGTTGCAATAGATATGAGTGTCACTGTGCACTGGCAAAAGTTGGTAGACTAGATGCAATAGGCCTCACACACACGCCTTTAGGCAGGCTACTGATATTCAATCGATTACAGTTAAAAAAGGGTTGTTTTATTTCACTGCACACTACGGTTGCACTAGATATGAGTGTCACTGTGCACTGGCAAAAGTTGGCAGACTAGATGCAATAAGCCTCACACACACAACTGTAGGCAGGCTACTGATATTCAATCGATTACAGTAAAAAAAGGGTTGTTTTATTTCACTGCACACTACGGTTGCACTAGATATGAGTGTCACTGTGCACTGGCAAAAGTTGGCAGACTAGATGCAATAGGCCTCACACACGCTAGCAGGCAGGCATATGCAATTAGATTACACAGAAAAAAATAATAAAATAAAAGGAGGAGAGGTCCCCGGAAGGGGAGGAGGAGGTGGGGTCCTCGGAGGGAGATGCCAGTGCAGGCACTAGTAGATGAGGGACAGAGGAGAAGGGGCCTGTTCCCAGGGGGCGGGGTAGTTTGGGGAAGGGACAGGCCTCAGGGAGAGTTCAGGGAGGCCAGGGTCCCCGAGCACAATTGAGAGAGCAAGGGGCTATTGGCAAGGGCAGGAGCAGGGCACATAATTATATGAAAAATATGGTCCTCCTGGGTGAGATCCGTGACCGGACCTTCATCCTTGTTGCAAGGGAAGCGAAGCCTGGACCTAAGGCTCATTCTTGGAAGGAGGTAGTGGAATTCATGAAGGATGTGTCCACAGTGCCTGGGGGCTTGGGGTCCTTAAAGCACCGTTATGCGGATATCAGGGCCACGGTGAAGAGGAAGATGGCCAGAGAAGCTGAGGAACACAGCATGACCTATAATGAGTGGGAGAGGATCGCAAGGGACCTTCTGAGACCATCGCCCGCAGCTGGAGCTTCATCCCCGGGGGCCCAGCAGGACCCAGCCTCCAGTTCAGGTGAATATGACATACACCAACATGCCACCACATGTGCATCACACACACAACACATGTACATGGTGACCAACAAGGACACTGACATATCAGCTCCATGGAATTAACAAGGGATAGATGGAAGTGTCATTAAATCCATGAAGCTGACAAATCACTGTCATTCTTGGCCACCCCAAGAGTAATCAAGCAATAGAGAGTCCATGTACTGCTGTGCCCAATGCAGCCTATGCAGTTACAGACCGCAGAAAAAATACAGACTGTGTTAGGAGCCAGGAGAGGTCAAGACAAGAAACCAAAGAATAGATCATATCTAGCAAATGATAGCTAATCTCAGTTGCAATTAGGAGAAACATCCATGTTCAGGCCTAGATGTCAGATAGTTAGGAGTGAAAACATATCAATGTATTAATCAGCATACTAATGATATGTACCTCTCTTTTCTCTATTTCAGCATCCAGTAGGAGGTATGGGTCCAGTGATGAGCCAGGAGCGGGCCGTCAGCCTCAGCCCTGCAGGAGACCGCTCTGGGGGAGGAGGCTACAGGCTCTTCAGAAGGCCTTGACTCTGAGGAGGGGGAGGTTGTGGTAGTTGCTGACAGCCCCCCTGTACAGAGCCCGACTGTCCCCCTCCTCCAAAGACTTGCCATTTCGCTGGGGCCCTCACAAGTGGTAGACTATGGAACAGCACCTCCTTCCCCACACACTGAGCAACCGGGGACCCCAATATCACAGCCCCTGTCTCCAGCTGGGTCCCAGATCATCCCCACTCTCTCCCCGCCATCTTTTCACCCGGCCCTGCCAGCAGGACCCCTTCCCCCACCACCAACGATGAGAGACTGCGCTGCCGGAGTTGTTGGCCCTCGTGAGGAGGATGACTGCCGACATCTCCGGCATGAGGCGCAGCCTGGACAGGTGCTTTAGGGAGGAGAGGAGGCAATACCTGATGATGGAGCAGCACATGGTCAGGTTGCTGGGAACGGGGCAGGTCACCAGCCAACAGCAGCCTGGCCCCTCCTCTCCTTCCACCATGCCTCTACCGCCCACCCGTGGTGCCACCACCTCCCCCAGCTCCCCCACCACCAACGGTGGGGAGACGTCGTCCAGCCACGGACGATGCGGGTCCTGCCCCCAGGGGGAGGAGGACCTAGGGGCTGTGGACATGATTGTGCCATCTCAACAGCATTCCTCAGTGACAATCTATTGGTCACAATGCTGACCTAATCTTGCCTGGCTACAGAGTCTTGGATCTTGGCCTATGTGATGGTGATATATTGTATGCAGATGGCTACCTCCCATCACATGGTCCATGATCCTCTTCTCTGTGGACACGTAGGGTTTGGTTTACCATGCCACCAATGGATGGTCACTGGGGAATGATGTTGGGAAGGGTTGCTGCGGTCCCCTTTTTTTAGGCCCTTAGGTTTAGGTACAATTCAGGCCCATGAAGGCATCTCCTGCATCTGCAAGCATTGTGGAGGAATTATATGAGGCGTAAGGTTTTCCCAGTGCCTCTCAGGAAGACATTCCTTCAATGACAGACCCCCTCCTTAACATGTAGCTCCCACAATCTTAAAGCTATTATATAGCCAGATATCTCAGACATGATTATTGTTAGCTGAAATGTAGACTAATACAGCTATGGCGGTGGACTTGCAAAGTCTCACAATGGCATGTTAATGACAGCCGCATTAATATATGCACTAGTGACGCATGTAATCCTGACCTCAATATCAGTCTGTTCGATCCTTGGGTCTGATGTAAGTGACAGTGAATCTGCCACACCTTTGTGTCCTCTCCGTATTAATGGCTATTTGCCCATATAGCTCATTATCCAGAGACCTAGCTAATAGTTAGTAATGCTTGCAGAAGGGAATCAGGTGAGTTGGTATATTGGTACAGTATTTAGCACTGTACTGTACATGCATTGTCATTATTTGTTTTTTATCCTCCTCCGTCCTTTTTTTTTTTTGACCATTTATTTTTGTGGGTATTTTTCGCCCACCACACTGTATGTGTGAAACTTGATTGGATTACACAGTCCAGAGGTTGAATCATCTGTTCCATTGAGCAGATCCAGGCAAGTTGTAAGTGCCATGCACTCTAATGGTTTCTTCAGTTAAAAGGAGTTATTTGTGATTATCCTTTTTTTCATCAGTCAGTTTGCAGCAGTGTACTGACCGCATGTGACCCTGGTAGGTGCATCATGCTTATTCTAGACTATTAGATTGGCCCCTGTAGGTATCCCCTTTGTTTTATTCTAGCCCCTTGCTCTCTCTGGACCCGCCCACACCACCCCCATGTCCAAAATGAAGCTTTGTTAAACCGTTATGTGAATGCACAGTCTTGACCACTGCTGATTGTGGTCTGTGTCCAAAATAAAGTTTTGTTATACCGATATGTGAATGCACAGTCTTGACCACTGCTGATTGTGGTCTGTGTCCAAAATAAAGCTTTGTTATACCGTTACGTGAATGCACAGTCTTGACCACTGCTGATTGTGGTCTGTATAAATAATAAAGCTGTGTTATACTGTTCTCGCCATGTCGGTGTGTTTTCAATGGTTGGGGTTATGGGACATCCACATGCATCGCATTAGTGTCACATTACTATAGCTGTAAACTAATGAGCGCTAGTTAACCTGCAATAGATCCATACATATAAAGAGGAATAATATTCCTATTAGCATTAGATATCATATAATACATCTAATAGATCTACAATCTAGGCATAATAAAGGGTTAATGCACAGGGCAAGTCCAATTAGTGATACTGTGGAGTAGGAACATTCCCCTGATTATGATAGGTGATACTGCAGTGGCTTGTCAGTTCCTTTTCCATTGATTTGGGATTTGTCCGTCCACTCTGCTTTCACTCGCACACTCACACTGGCCCTTAATGTTATAGCTCACAGCTTCATTGAAGTATACAAGCCCCATCCCAAACATCACTTAGCAATCCAAACTAATGTATATTGATGAATAGTAGAACTTAATGGGAGGTCACCAAATGGGAATGAGTGGACATCTTGGCACATGGGGACCAGCAATCGTGTGGGACTTCCTTGGATGGGCGTAGCAGAGATTACCCCTGATGGAGGTGAGTTGGCTGTTGCTCAATGTGCCTCTGCAAACCCTCCATGTGTGCTTGCTGCCCTTCCTGATGGGTTACAGTGGGGTATGTTCCCATGGTCACCTTGTGGCTTGATAAATTATGGGGCTTGTGTACTTCAATGAAGCTGTGAGCTATACCATTAAGGGCCATTGTGGGTGGAAGAGTGAAAGCAGAGTAGATGGCCAAATGTCAAATCACTAGAGAAGGAACTGACAAGCCACTCCAGTATCACCAGCATGCAAACCTTGTAGGAAAGTAGTGGTAGAGGCCTAGCTGCGTGTGCTGCAGTCCAGAGGGTCACAGACACGACTGAAAGACTGAACATGACATATTCATGTGCTCCACGTGTACTTGATATATGCCATGTGGCAATGTAATGTGCCCCATATTTGTGTTCCCAAATGCAGATGTGATGAGCAACATGTATATACTAAATAGAGCCTCTGTGAGTAACAAAGGGTTAATATGGCATAGTTTTGATGTTTGTGTGTTTGTATGTAATCAGGTAGTGTGTCTTTAATTGCTTTATGTAAGCTGCAGCATGGTTTTTCATTCCAAAATGTAACAACTAGTTGGTTGTATAATGCATTTGCTTTTGTGGGGGGAGGGGGTTGTGCAATCAATTGTAATGGCCTTCCATGCTTTCCCTCTGTTAAACTGTCACTTTTACACTTTAAGTTGTCTGTACGTAATGCGTGAACCATTTTGCTGGTGCATTTTTGTGCACGTAGAGATTTTGCGAGGAACGAGCGTACACGCAAAGAATTCTGGTCCGCGACTTACTACGTAGCGATTCTCTGAGACAAATCTCGGAAAATGAGTCAGAAATTATGCAAGTCAAACTCAAGTCGATTCGTAGTACGCAAATCACGCTACGAGGTGCATTTGCAAGATACGATTCCAAACGCAGCTCTAATTTAATAGGGCCCTATTTGATTAAGAGCCAATCAGATTTTCTCATGATGTCATCAAATATTCAACTCTTAATAGTAAATATATATTTTTTTAGAAACATTTAATTCCTTGGACCACAAGATGGTGCTCTTGGACCTTCAAATTACCACTAAGAAGTTCCAAAAAAAAAACTAATGAACTTTGACATTAACAACTATAAACCAAGCTATAAACCAGACATAGGGCCTCATTATAATGATTGCGTAAGAGCTGCGTGGCTGCAAGGGGTGGCCGGAAGCTACTCTCCTTTTCTAATCCCTTGCGGCCGAGAGCTCCAGTTACCTTGCTGCCGGCGCCCTGCTTTCGCCCCCGCCGCAGCTCACTGCAGGAAAGCCTTTGATGTCACATGGCCACGAGAGATGTCCGCAGCTTACTTGCACCCTGGAGCCGTCGCAAGGCAGTGAAGTCTTTGCGGCTGCTCCAGATAAGCCCCCCTGACAGGGGACCCGATCGTGACCCGATTGGGACCCCTGCAGTGTCCCTACAGTGTCCCTACATCACCCCTATAATGCAGGGGTCTGAACGGAACCCCTGCAGGGTTTACACATTAACCCTATAATACAGGGGTCCCCATTGGGACCCCTGCAATGTACACACATTAACCCTTGCTGCAAGGGTCCAATAAGGACCCCTGCAGGCTCCCCACATTAACCCTTTGCTGCAGGGGTCCCAATAGGCACCCCTAAAGGCTCCACACATTAACCCCTTTCCTTGCTGCAGCATCTACAGCATTTAAATTTCCTATACAGACCCCTATAAGCCTGCATCTAACGCCATCACTTATGGGGTCTAAACATACCCACATAAGCCTCTATCTAACCTCATCACTTATGGGGGTCTGTACAGACCCCCATAAGCCGCCTTCTAACCCCTTCACTTATGGGGGTCTAAACAGAACCCCATAAGCCTGCATCTAACCACATCACTTATGGGGGTCTATACAGACCACCATAAGCCTGCATCTAACTACATCACTTATGGAGGTCTAGACAGACCCCCATAAGCCTCCATCTAACCCCATTACTTATTGGAGTCCATACAGAGCCTCGTAAGCCTCTATGTAACCCAATTAGTCCCATAAGGGTCTATGAAGACTCTCATAGGACAATGATAACCATAAGTGCCATGAGGGTCCTCCATCTGTTAAACATTACCCCATCTACAAAGCATTACACCCTATCTATTAAACATCACCCCTATCTACAATACATTAAACCCTATTTATTAAACATAACCCCATCTATTAAACAGTACCCCTATCTATTAAACATTACCCCCTATCTACAATACATCAAACCCTATCTACAATACATTAAAAAGCCTAAATTTAACCTAAAATAGAATAAATCAGACGTCCCTTCAGCAGGTCGCAACCCCTAGAAAAAAAAGGAACATGAATTTAGTCACACATAAACACATCATAAAATAATACACATTCTAAATATTAAACTTACCTTTCGAGCATGTCCCCGTCCTTCTTCTTGTCTTCTCCGGTTTGGCCCCTGGAAAAAAGAAACATAACATTAGTCACACATACAAAAGACATTATAAACTGAACATACTACATTAAACTTAACTTGCCGCAATGTCCCAGTCCTTCTCCTCTTCTGACCCGGCTTGGCGCTTGAGAAATGTATTGTATATAGGGGGTACTGTTTAATAGATAGGGGGTAATGTTTAATAGATTTTAGTTATGTTTAATAGATAGGGTTTAATGTATTGTAGATAGGGGGTGTTGTTTAATGGATAGGGGTAATGTATTGTAGTTAGGGTTTAATGTATTGCAGTTAGGGGTTAATGTTTGGTAGATAGGGGATGATGTTTCATAGATAGGGGGTAATGTTTTATATATGGGGTTAATAGTATTGTAGTTAGGGGTATATTTTTAATGTTTATATTACATTACAAATATACCCCTAACTACAATACTTATTCCTCCTTTAGAATAAGAGAGTAGCTTGCGGCCATCCATTGCGGCCACGTAGCTCCTACCGCCATCATTAGAATGAGGCACCAGGTCTGTCTGGATCTCCCTATTCTTTTCACCATATTTCAGCAACTGGCTTTTATCACTCATTAACTGGTACAAACAAGAGTCCTTTGTCATAAAGTGATACAGATAAGGAACAGACTTGAAGGAAATTATTCATTTGAAGAGTCTTCAGAGCTTTTATGGTTCCCAATCATTATCTATAATGAGAGCTGGTTTTGAATCTCCTAATAAGTTTCTTGTGGCTAATTATACATCTTCAACAGCCATTACACCTGCATGTATGTGCTACTGTTGTACTGCATTCTTAAATTCAAATTGAATATTGTGAACTTGAAATCTTTCAGTTTTATGATGTGCAGTAAAAAAGAAAAACAATAATGGGAATAATTAGTATGTTTCTGTTTAGGTTAGAAAAACATTCCTTACTACAAATGTCAACAATTGTTAAGTTATCAACATTGCAAACCTGTTTACATTATTATAACCAGTGTATTTTACATGAATTCATAACTCAAACTAATTTCGCTCTTGTTATAATTAACAAAAAAAACATGTTTATACTTAGAACATAATGTCAAATGAACACACTGAAGAAAACACAATGTTCTAGAATAGGCTGATAATAGAACGAGCATCAAAGTTTGTTTGCATTTTAACATTAAAAGATGATCATATCTAATTTTTGCTATAATGAAAATCAGAATACTTCATCTTGAGTGAATTAGATAAAGTATCGCTTAATAGGTTTCATAAAAGTAAACATTGTGAATAACAAAACAAATATTATTAAGGGTGTCACTTTGTAGTCCAGCAATAGAAAATATCTGTGCTATCTTTTCAAAACATTTATGTAGTTTGCTTGATTAAAGATTTTGAATGAACAGATTTACCACAGAATTGTGTATAAGATTGAATTATTTTTACATGCTGTATTTTAATGGACATTTCTCCTTATTGGAAAACCTTTATAATTAATACTTTACATTTTACATTAGCCCTTTACATTTTGTTGCAGTATATAGAAATTTGGAGGGCCACTCTCCAGTTTTAATATATTCTTTATTCTTTAAGAGACCTTTTTAACTTTGGATGAATATTTACATAGTTACATAGTTACACAGTAATTTAGGTTTAAAAAATACTTTTAGTCCATCAAGTTCAACCTTTTTAGATCTCCTCTGATCTGCAATATGCTGATTAATTGCT
Source organism: Discoglossus pictus (assembly GCA_027410445.1). Taxonomy (NCBI): domain Eukaryota; kingdom Metazoa; phylum Chordata; class Amphibia; order Anura; family Alytidae; genus Discoglossus; species Discoglossus pictus. The sequence goes on from CM050163.1 coordinate 370,021,005, forward strand.
AATTGTTAATTGATCCAGAGGAAGGCAAACAGAAAAAAAAAACAGTGAAACTTTGCCAATTGTCTCAAAAGGGAAATAAATATAAAAGTTCTTCCTTACCCCAGATACTGGCAATCAGATTCCTCCCAGGATCAATATTCCCTCTCTAATTATCCAGGATAGCCCTGAATGCCCTTTTTATTTAAAAATATATCCAATCCCTTTTTTAAAGTTATCTATCGAATCTGCTGTCACCCCCTCCTTTGGTAGAGAATTACACATTAACCACCCTTACTGTGAAGAACCCTTTCTTTCCCCTCTTGTCAGTTGAAAACCGCTTGGCACAAAAAGTTCAATTGACAAAGTCTTGTATTGACCCTGGATATATTAATATATGGTAATCATATCCCTCTTAGACGCCTTTTTTCTAGAGAAAATAAGTTTCATTTGAATAGTCTTTCCTCATAACTTAGCCCCTCCATTCCCCTTAGAAGTTTTGTTGCCCTTCTCTAAAATGTCCTTTTTATGAAGTGGTGCCCAAAATTGTACTCCATATTCCAAATGAGGGCGTACTAGGGATTTGTATAGTTGTAGAATTATATTTGCTTCCCTTGCTTCTATACCCTTCTTAATACATGCTAATATTTTACTTGCCTTTGCAGATGCTGCTTAGCATTGAGCACTGTTACCTTGGTGGTTGTCCACAAGTACTCCCAAATTCCTTTCAATATCTGATACCCTAGATTTCTACGATTAAGATTATAAATTGCATGGCTATTTTTCCTTCCCAGAGATGCACAACTTTACATTTATTTGTATTAGATCTCATCTGCCATTTAGATGCCCATTCCTCTAATTTATGCAAATCACTTTGGAAGGAAAGTACATCATTTTTTTATTTAATTACCTTGCACAACTTTGTGTCATCAGCAAAATGGAGACACCACACTCCAAACCCATTTCCAAGTCATTAATAAATATGTTAAAAAGGAGGAGACCTAATACTGAACCCTGAGGAACCCCACTTACCACATTAGTCCAATCCGAGTATGTTTCATTCACAACAATCCTTTGCTTCGTGTCTTTTAGCCAGCTCTCAATCCATGAGCAAATATTTACTGCAATTCCTGTATCCCTTAGTTTGCTCAATAGTCTCCCATGTGGCACGTTATAAAAGTCTTTGCAAAATCCAAAAAGACTAGATCCACTGAGTTGCCTTGATCCAAGTTCCTACTAACCTTTTCATAGAAAGGAATTAGGTTTGTTTAAAATGACATAATCATGTTTGAATAGACATAGTCTTGTATACTATCCCTTCTAAATGCTTTCCCACTACAGAAGTGAGGCTTACAGGTCTACAATTTGCTGGATTTATTCTTGCTCCCTTCAAAAATATAGGTATCGCCTCTGCCTTTCTCCAGTCATCTGGTAGAGACTCTGTGTTGAGTGAATCCTGAAAAATTCAATATAATGGTTTTGCTATTACAGAGCCCAGTTCCCTCAGTACCCTTGGATGTATTCTATGAGGACCTGGGGCTTTATTAACATTTATTTTTTCCAACCTCTTTTGGATTTCTTTCTGCGTTAACCAATTATTTGGTGAATGTAGTGTAGCCCCATTATGTTGCATTTGCAGTTAACCACTGGTACCTCTCTTGTGTATACCGAAGAAAATAACCTATTTAGCTCATCTGCCTTTAACTGGTCACTGATTGTCAGACAGCCTGTGTCACATGGAAATGTTCCTATAGCTTCCTTCCTCGCCTTCTTCCCATTAAGCTGAACTGCTGGTCTCATTCATCCAGTATATTTCAGGGTAATTAAAATCTCCCATTATTAGAACATGCCCATGGTTAGCTGCATTTCCAATCTGTAACAATAATTGTATTTTCTCTCTTTCAATTTTATTTGGGGGTTTATAACATACTCCTTCTAATATTCTTTTATAATTTGCTGCTCCGCTATTTAACTCTACCCACAAACATTTAACATTACTACTAGTTCTAGCCTAAATATCTGCTCTGACTATAGGCTTAAATCCAGGCTTAAAATACAGACAAAGCCCTCCTCCTCTTTTACTATTGCCCCTAGCATTCCTAAATAGGTTATAACCATCCAGATTAACAGTCCAGTCATGAGATTCATCCCACCATGTTTCAGTAATGCCTATTAAATCCTATTTCTCAATAACTGCTAATAATTCTAACTCTCCCATTTTTCCTGGAAAGCTTCTGGCCTTAGCAAGCATACACCTTATGTTATGAGTCTGTAGTTCTGAAGTGCCTGCCCCTGTACTTGAGTTAACTAGTATTGCCTCCCTGTTGACTATACAAACCCTTCCCCCATCAACTCCCCCTTGACTAGTTAATTTGTTCCTTACCCCCTCTACACTTTCTACCCCATTATTTGTCCCTCCCCCCCAGCCATTCTACCACCCTTTCCCCTAGCACAGCAGTTCCCTTGTCATTCTTTAGGACACTCCATATTCCACTAACTATCTCATTGGTACTAATATGCACCAAGACCGCTGGTTCATTTCCAGCCCCTCCCAATAATTTATCTACCCGATCCACAACATGCCAAACCCAAGCACCCGGGAGACAGCAAACCACCAAAACCTTTCTCTTGCTCTGCCTATGCTGCCCTCCCTCTACCCCAGTAGAACTGTTCTCCCAGCTGCTAGAGGGAATAGCTCTGTCTGGCATTTCCATTACTGAATGGACATCCCCAACAGTTTCACTCAATCCGTCAAATCTGTTAGTATTTGCTAACTCAGAACTGGTATGCCTCCTCTTCCCCCTGCTTCCCCTTGTAACTGTAACCCAGCTACCTTCCTGGACATCCTCTTTAGCCACATCTGCACCCTCCATACTAGGCCCAGCTAACCTGTGCTCCGTGAGCACCTACCCCCTTTCCAGTGGAGCAATATCAATAAGTGCTGAAATTCTCCTCTCCAGTTCTCCAATTTGAGTTTAAACATAGGCAACATGCTCACAATTGCCACAGAGGTATGGACCCTGTATCAGCTGTTCCAGCAGTTCATACATGTGACAGGATGCACACTGAGTGAGGTTGTCACTGGACTTACTCATAATTACAGTGGGGAAAATAATTGTATAAAGCACTACAATGTACTCCTCTTTTCTTTGAACTCCCTCCTTTTTTTTTTACTAATACACTTATAATAGAACTGCACTTACACTAGAAGTGTTCACAAGCTCACTAGTTGTCTCCTTGCCCTGTTAATATTCGGTTCTTACTACTCAACTGCCCACTACTCACTGCGCAAGTACCCAAACTCACTACTGTTCAGGACAGATCACAGAACAGAGGCAAACAGACCATAAAAAGCCACACATTGATATAGCTTTACACAAAACCGCATCCTCTCAGCTGCCACTAATCAATGCACAAGTATACAACACACTTACTGTTCGTGAGAAATCACAGAAAAGTAAGTTAACATGTATTTAGAAATTATATGTGGTATGTACATGTCTATAGTCCCCCCTCCCCCCCAACGCCCCAGGTGCTAACTCACTCAGTGCCACCAACTCTGCTCACCTTTCTTTTATCTGTACATGCTTCATACCCTCATCCCTTAATGTTTACCCCAAACCCTCCTCATTATTCTTGATCCCGAATCCCCCACCCCCTTTCCTCTGGATACCCCTCTGAAACCTTGTTTTCTAGCCCTGACCATGTCCCACTGTCTCTGATTCATTCTGTTGTTTTTTCTCAAAGTGTAGGAGTAAGATAGATGCCTGGAGTGACAATGTTACTAAATGTATGTCTATATGGAACACTGTCAAAATATTCTGATTGTGTATCTCTAACACATTGTTTGGAACGCTGTAATGCTACCTAATAGTGCATAATACAAGTTTAATTCAAGAACGCATGTGGTATGCCCCATCCCTCTTAAATTTTAGCTCACATCCCCAATGGTCTCTTCTTCCCAGGCCGACATCCCATTGACAAAGGCCAAATGTTCTTTCCCCAAACTCCCCCAGATCCATTTCCCTTATCACTGGCCGCTCTTAGTTTTCTAACTCCAAGACCTCATCCCAAAGCAACTCCCTCTTACAGCCACTTGCGTCAGCCATTAACTCTTTTTTTTTTGCATAGATTTTCCTTGCAGTCTGTGACCATCATGCTCAGATCCCACTCCACTCAACCACTTGCAGCTTTGCCCCTGGCTCCCTCCATGTATAGGGAGAGGGGGAGGGAAAGAGAGGGAGGGTGGGATGTAGAGAGGGCGAAGGAGGGAGAGAGAGAGAGAGAGAGAGAGAGGAGGAAGAGAGAGGGGGAGGAGGGAGAGAGGGGGCAGAGGGGGAGGGAGAGAGAGGGGGCAGGAGAGAGGGGAGAGAGGGGAGAGAGAGAGAGAGAGGGAAGCTCATGTTCGTTGCTTCAATCTCATCTATCCATCTCCACCTCTGCTTCCCCCTTCTTTGAGTGCATTCAATCTTTTCTAGGGAATCAGGTCTCTTCATGATATATTACTCCTACCAGCATGGAAATGAAAAAGCATAAATCTGGATCCCTGAAAGTCAAAGAGCGACAAGAAACAGAAAGGCAGGAATCAGGCAAGCAATGCTGGTCTATTTATTATACAGTTTTATAATACCACAACCACCATCCACATCAATGTACAGTTCCACAACAAATAATCAAGAAGCAGGAAACAATACTCATGGTGATGATGCAATGGCTTCTGAGTTACAAAAACAGGAAAGAGCTACTTTGAATGTAGAGACAAATACAATAGTATCCTTTACTCACCAAACCAGGCTCAGTATTTCTTCTAGCTTTATTGTTCCAGTATCTGTACTACCTGTGGTTGCAACTTCTAAACAAATAGCTTCAACTAGTTGCAGGGAATAATATATACTTTCAGGCATAAATTACTTGTGGCCTCATTAAATTCCAAGCCGCGTTTACAGAGTGATTAAAGGCCCACAACAACATGGCCGAAATCCAAAGAATATAAACATATGTAGCATTTCAGGGCAAGATCATGGTCAAATCTGCAAGCCTGTAACTACAGATGTAGAAACAGCCAATAGTAAATGAAACCGTCATCATGACGTCAGTAAAACATGGCTTTTAAACCACAATCAGTTACAGTTTTTAATCTTTTTTCTATTTCATAATCCATAAAACTTGCAATATTAGAAATTCAATATACTGTATCTACTATTCTATTCAATTTGTTTCCATTGCTTTCCCTGTATTTTAAATTACAGTATTGTTTATATTTGCTTTTACAGTGCTATGAACAGGTGTTTAACCCACTTGCGAGTCCTCTCTAGTACTCATACGATTTTTGGCTACATTTGCCATTTACGGGTATGAAAACAATTGCGGCTTTGGGGAATTGTAGCAATTTAATAGCTACAGTATTTGTGATTGTAACATTTACGGACTTGAAAGATCAAAGGCTTAGCTGAGTTGAACTTACAATTTTGGCAACCCCAGTTGCTTTTCAGCCTGTAAAACGCAAATATTTTGCGGGTAGCTAAAAGGTGCTAATTTGATAGCAGTAACTTTTACAGGCTCCTTTACGGGCTTCATTACTACAATTTGTGCAACTTAATGAGGCCTTTGGTTTCTGAAGCACATCTTATAAATGAACCTCCACAAAAATTGAAAGATCAACTGTTGGAATCTTCCAAATCTGTAACAAGCAAATGAAAATACATTTTAGCCACTTGATGATCTGTCATTTGATGCTCGTTTATATGAAAGGAAACTTATGAATCCCAAGAAAAAGGCTAGCATATAACAAAGAAAGTAGGTGCTTATATTGTTAATACTGCTTGGCATTTGAGTCCCCCAACACTTGTAGTACATCACCCTTTGTACTTGGCTTTAGTGACTATTAGCCAGAGATTTGCTTTACGCAAATTGACAACACATGTCATAAATGTTAAGCAATCTATCAGTATGGTTAATGATGGCACCTTAGTTGTTTTTTTTTTTTTTTTTTTGCGTCTTTAATAATTCAAATGAAAGGAGAAATGTTGAAGTAGAGGAGTATTGTCATGAGGATTATAGACATCATAAAAATGTTAGGCAAGCAAGCACTTAATTTTTAAGGTCACAGAAATAAATCAGGCTACTGAATCATGGCAATTTTTAAGCTACAGTGCAGTTGATGGCAAAATATGGCCCCATAATGGCAGCTCACGTTACTGCAGTGAGATACACCAAGAATCAAATCATTAGAACAACAAGGAAAGGCTAAAAATAAAGTTGGTGGTTGGTGTTAATCCAAATTATGAAGAGTTTGATACAATAAATAATTAGTCATGCAGTTTCTCAAGCAAAATATTATATTCAAGTTGATGCAACACAAGATAATTAATCCATCAATCAGATTAGCATTATTATTCAGAATGTGCTTAAAGGTGTTATCTGTGAGCGACTACTTTCAGTTGTGTCAAGTAATGATGGTACAGGATAGGGACTGAAACATTACAGCATCTTAAAAAATTATCCCAAAAACGATCCCCAAAAAAATTTCATTTGATAGTACAGACGGAGCTTTAAGCACCATGGCCAGTAAAATTATTTACAAAGTAAAATTACTATGCCCATGTCTTGATTTTGGTAATAGCTGAAAAAAACAAAATGTTGTGTGCCTGCAGTTTATTTTTTCAATTAGCCACTTTTGGGAAAAAATCATGACAGGAAATGGCTGTATGGATATAAGTTGTTGGAAAACATCTAGGACAGGAATAAAATGATGAGATAAGATGGTCAGGAAAATTCAATGCAGCAACAACCATAGTTGGACCTTTTGATTATGCCGCAATCAGTACTTTTACAAATTTATTGACATGCTACAGAATTCAGACAAGTTTTATGCAAAAACAAAACATAAAACAAATGTTTTACTTAAAAATCTTCTAAAGCTTGAAACAATATTGACAGCATTTACTTACTTGTATATATTTGAAACTACAGCCCCATTATCAAGTTATTTGCAGACAAGTGGTTTAGATATGTTTACTGCATGGAGTTTAATATATTTAGCAATAACAAAGTTGAAGGGACAGACAAGAACATTTTATAACATTCACAGCAAGGCACTGGAATTTGTAAAGATTTCACGGTTGAATATGGATCTAAATCAAACACTGTAAATTGACTCTATGGAAACGGCATTGCCATATAAGAGGGAGAGGAAGAAGAAAAGAATGGCAGAAGAGCTTATAGATGATGAAGGAAATTCCTCAGATCCTCTACCTGGTTTTCAATTTCAATCTGTTTAACCTAATAATGGATCACATTGCTCAGTGACTAGATTCTAGCTTTGCATAACCATTAACAATTTGTATAAAGTTTTATCGTGCTTGAACCCAGCAACGTTTAAAAATATTGCAGAGCATGGGCTTAAAGATGAAACATTGGACTGTATTATTAAGCTGTATCCACAAATCAGCAAAGATCAAATAATATTGGAATTGTTTTCTTTTGCTTCAAACTTTGATGTATTAAAGCTATTGCATATTGATGGCTAGAATAAGAATTCCAGTTGCAACAAGTGTAAAATTTGTAGCACTTTCCAATCTTGTGTTCTAAAAATTCTTCAACAGACTTCATGACAAGGTATATCATAACCATTATGAAGTTTATAAAGTCATCTGTACACTATCAGTTACTCAAGTCTAATGTGTGAGGTCTTTTTCAAAGATCAAGATAAATACAAGGCTAAGAAATTAACAGCCTTATTAATTTGTGATTCGGCAAATTTAAAACGGCTCTATTTAAGCACACAGCATATTTTTTTTACATACGTTTTTAGTTAGTGAAGACCTTGCTTTTGGATAGAAGTTCACTTACTAATAACTTCTGTAAAAAAAAATATTCTATGTGCTTAAATAGAGCCCTTTTAAATTTGCTGAATCGCAATTTAATAAGGCTGTAACTGTCTGAGGAGAACTTAGGATCATACATGTTGCTTTCCATTGAAAAGGAATTGTTAGTGAATTGGATGCAGAAGCAAATATTGACAGATTCACACAATCATCTAGTGAATTCAAATTATTGCTCTTAATATAGTGGACTGCATGAAATATACTTTTGAACTACCTGTTAATGTGTAAAATGTTCAGTTCCAGCTAATTATTTAAACATATCCACCCTTTATTTAAAACTAGCGACTTGCCCATCAAAAAATTACGCCAATGAGATGCGTATGTTTGTAAAGTTGTTTAGTTAGTAATATACGTATTTGACACTTGTAAGGTTTTAGTTATGTCGAAATAAGTACAATTCTTATATTAATCTTGTTTATTTTTTTAAGATTTTCTTTTGTTGTTGAGTAACTGTTAAAGAATTTTGTAGTAAAAGTATTAACATTTGAATGTAAGAACAGTTGAACTTGAAATTAATGAGTATTGTAAACTTGAGGTAATGTTTTTTTAACATGCAATTTGTATCTGAAAAATTGTTAACTTAAATATACATTGAATCCAGAGGAAAGCGGGAAAAAAAATAATTCCTTCCTGACCCCATTAACTGGCGATCGGATTACTCCCTGGATTAATGTTTAAGATAATAGACAACACTTACATTGCGCCTCAAAACGTGGTTGTGCTGTTAACATGGACTTTGTAATATGTCTAAGTAAGGAACTTGAAAGTATATTTTTGGAAACTTGAACTTTCTTATGCGTCTAAGTAAGGAACCTGAAAATATTTTTTTCAAACTTGTAACATTAGAAACAGTAACATAGTTAATTAACATTTGAAGAGAATTTGGCAAAATAATGCAAAGCAAGTGTTTTGTGAGGCTAATCATGCATAAACAGTACTTCCATGAATTATGACTGAATTCTTTATTGATTTGTAGTTTTCAATGGTTGACCTTTGTTTGTTGGTGTAGTAATTGTTTTAAATGGCACATAGAGTTTTGTCTGTGGAAAAGTGGTTCTCCAAAAAGAGAACGTCAGAATTTAAAGTTCTGTACGATCTGTAACCACTGTTCTCTATGTGTTTGACAATTTAATGTAGTTTAATAGTAAAATATTGTTGTAAACTAATTTCTGTGGCGTAATAATGACCGTTTGAAGGAAATGGACAGTTGGGTGTACTTTTTGTAAAAATTTTGTGGTTATATTGTGCTTTTTTATGTTTTTGCGTTTGTTTTTAAATTGGTTTTGCATGGCTTTTGTTTGTTTGATGGAAAGTTACAGTACTTCATAGTAGACAATGTTTCTAGTAGAAATGCGTCCATCTTCTAATAAATCACCTTGACTTTCATTCTTTTCAATGTAAACTTTAATAGCCTGTGGATTTTTGCACCGTCACAAGGCAACGTACAATTGGCCATGTGCAAATACTGGTTGTTCTAAGAAAATACCCACAGATTTGAAAGTTTGTCCTTGTGATTTATTAATGGTCATGGCAAATGCCATACTGATGGGAAATTTTCTTTGTTGAAGTATAAAAGGGAGACTACTTTCACTTGGTGCTAAATCTATTCTTGGTATGAAAACCTTTATGGGTACCAGTAAAAATTTCAGCATCTATGAAATGGTATTGCATAGACCTTTTTTGGGGTTCATATTTTGCAGTAACATGACAATTGCACCTTTCTTTAGCTGCAAAATATCTGGTGGCATTCCAGAAGGAGTTAATGAGTTTATGAATTCAGTGGAAAAGTTTGCCTGACTTTATTTGTCATCAGCAAGTACAGAATCAGCACTGTGATAATTTCTTTGGGGTGCATACATTTTTTTTAAGATTTCATTATTGAGGATTAATGCAACCTTATTTTTACAGGTTAGGATGACTTGGTTGGCAAGCTATGAATATTCCTGGCTATTTATGGTACCTTCAAATATAGCCGATATAAGATCTTGGTGACAAATCATATTAGGTGGGATGTGCACAGTGTCGTCAGGTAAATTTGGTATTTTTTCTGTTCTGCCTTCTCCAATTTTAATAAGCCAATCATTGAAATCATTTTGGCCTTCTGATCTCATATTTTGTTGCAGTTGAAGATGGGTAAAATGTTTCCATAGTGTGCTTGACTTTATACAGGTTATGATAATGTCAGTTCAATTTCCATGTACAACGACAGGTAATGTTTGTCTAAAATCGCCACCTGACAACATTACCTTTCCACCAAATGGAAAAGTATTATCCATGACTTTACGAAGCAAACGATCAATACATTGAAGGGCATAGCATGACATCATTGTGGCCTCATCTATTATAATTAATTTGCTTTTTTTTTTTTTATTTTGCTTGTAATGATGTCATGCGAATATCTGACACAGAGGTTTCTAAAATAGGCACTGGCAGTTTAAAGCCACTATGTACAGTTCTTCCACCTTCTAACAAAAGTGCAGCAATTCCAGTAGTGGCAAACGGCAGTGCTATTCGACCTTGTGCTCGTACAAACTCATTAATAAATTATATAGATAAGTTTTTCCTGATCCGCTAGGTCCATCAAGATAGAAATAACGCTCTTTGACCATGTCATCATCTATTGCATGTTTAATGGCATTAAATGCTTGCAATTGTAACGTATTTAAAGTTGCAAGTCTTCTGTTCTTTGTACTTGTAGTTGAATGTCATAGTCTTCAAAGTTTATGTCATCTTTTAGACCTGGATCATGAAAATTAAAACTTGCATAACTTAATCCATGAGTTAAAAATACTTCTTGGATTTCCATTAATGCTTTTAAGTGTGCAATAGGTTCATTGTATCGTTGCATAAAGTCTTCAGCCATATTACTTTTAAATGTGTCCCACAAAGCTAATGCATTTGGGGCATTTGAGAAGATACAAATAAATGCAAATTGTTCCCTCATCTGCCGTGGCATTTGACATAGTGCTGCTTCTTTTAGACATCTTTCCCATTCTGTATCATCAGCTAGGAAGTTTCTATGTCTTGCAGCTAAATGGAAGGATTCATTTACTATGTCATTAACAGTTCTTAAGTGTTCAAAACTTTGTGCTCCAGGAACATTTAAAAGTAATAGTCGTAAGCAGAAACGTTCAAGATCTCTCGGACTGACTGTGTAAATTCTTGGGATTATTTTATATCCTCTGCTTTTTCTAGGTTTCCATAATCCATTCACAAAAACATAGTGATATGGAATTTCAATATATAAGAATTGTGTTGCTTGTGAATCTGTGAATTTAATTCAAACCATGCAGTTAGTGTAGTGTGACAGTGCTCACTTTGGGCCAATGCATTACTTTCATTTCCTGCATGGAAATACACTAAATGTCTTTGTGGCAAATGTACTGCTAATCTATATGCTGCATGTGATCTATCATGCATTTCAAATTTTAAGAGGTGCCACATAGCTTCTGGTGCACTTACATAGCGAGCATCTACATGAGATGCAAGTTCATCATGTGCTAACTCAGTGCTTTCAGGGTTGTCTGCACTTTTGACGACTACAGTATCTGCATCATAGTCTTTGTAAATATATTTGTACACATATTTAATGGATTTGGTGGAAGTGCAGGCTTCTACATTAATGTGTGCATTATACTTCATGAGTAAATGTGGATGGTAGGGTACTACATATCTATTGTCAACTTTCTTCCCACGAATAATGGCACTATCTCTTTCTCTTCTTTTATAACTTATATATCTTTGGCATACGTTTTGTCTCTATGATCTTTTGGAAAATCTTAGAAACATTCATTATTTTCCATACATGGTGATTGTGGATTATGCTCGCCACAGGGTCTATGAATCATGCGATGAGTAACAATCTCATATAGTCTACCATATAGTTCTGGATCTGGTAGTTTAGCAACAATGACTGAATCCACTTTCTCACCAGTATCTAATTTATCTTTTTCTTGAAGTATTATGAGAAGATGTGCATGTGGAAGGCCTCTTTTTATAAATTCAATTGTATATACATAAGCAAGACATTTGCCAAATAAGTGACTTATAGTGATGTCACGTATTAATTCATTTAATTTAATTTTAAAAACTCTGGCTACTAAATCTGGTCTAACGGAAGGACTTTGGGCAAGAAGTAAATTTTGTGTAATTTCTGGCCATTGGGGATTACATGTAAATGTAATAAATAAATCGGGTTTTCCAAATTTGGTGACAATAGCCATAGCATCATTGTATCTTTCTCTCATGTTTCGAGGAGATCCTTAAAAAGAAAATGGTAAAATTATGGCTTTGTCAGCTTTCATGTCTCTGCTTGTAGCCACCTCAGCAACATAGTCAATTAGTCCACAATATTGCTCTACACGTAGTTTATCTTATTGATATTTTATGAAGTTTAGATTATTGGCCTCAACTTGCAAATAGGAATCAATAATCCATTGTTGTGTTAGTTTTCCACCACATAAAATTGGATTAAATGTATTTCAAATGGCAATTTGAGCTACTTTAAATTCAAGCATAGAAACATTATTTTGTATTCTGGCTTTAGCATTTGGGTAACTGGGAAGGGTTCATTTTGGTTGCCAACCTGCTTCCCGGGGGGGGGAAATGGAATATGTCATTGGATCTAAATTTGGACTTAAGATACTGATATTAATGAATGGTTGCTCCTCATTTCTGGGATATATTCTAATGTCTCTTTAAAATGGTGGTTCTCCTTAACCATTTTGAAAAACCATTGCAACCTCATTTGATGTTGGCAAATTATAACAGCGTTTATCAGTATGTCTGTCTCTTTTAAGCACCATATTGACCTTTGCGATTGGTAATTGATGTCTTTCTGCATGAAGTTGTTGTTCTTTTTCTACTTCTTCCAATTTTTTATAAGCTTTAGTGTAGGGGTTATTGGCCATAATGTTATCTAGCTCTATAAAAACACTGGGTAAGCATTTTTTATTTTCTTGCAGCTGCATACATTGGTCAACAGCTTCCATTGTATCTAGGGCATTTAGTTGAGCAAATGTTCTTTGCTCTCCTTCCTCTGGATGTAAATGGGAAGTCTGATGGTAAATTTGGCCTTGGACTTTAAAACAGTAAGGACCATGTCCTGGTACATTAGCAGCTAATGTTGCCACCATAGATGCAAAGGATATGGCACTATTGTAGGATCTTATGTTTGTCTTAAAATTTTTGTAGTTTGGAAAAGTAGGTTCAGTCATAATGTTTTGTAAATAGATTGGAAATTGTTTTCTTTCTGGAAGTTTGACCTTGCCTTTTTGACAGCAACTAATAAATTGGCCATCTCTGGGTCTCTCCTGTTTAAAATGATAAGCCTCGCAAAACTGACATTGAGTATTTATGTCCCCACAATTGTTAAACATTGTTGTCGGTAAAAGACAAATAACAGGTAAATGACAAATGTGTCACTAATATTTTGGTAAAGGTTATAATTAGTGTTTCTTCTTGTTGTTGGTGATGTCTTTTTTTTGGGTTGACATGGATGCAGAGCAAACATGTTTATTTATTTTTCTTTTTTACTTGTTATACTTGTTATACTGTACCTTGTTTGAAGTGTGATTTGAAGCAGAATATTTCTTGGTCCGCTGTTGTAAGTCTTCGTCCGATGCTCTTTAAGCAGTGTCTGTTGTAAAAGAAAAAGCACAATGTTATTTGAATTGAATGTAATAGCATATTTAATTTTTTTGGTCTACTATATCTGTTATGGTGAATTTTTCTGCTATGCTGTTTTTTGTGCAACACTTTAAAACACTTTAATTGTATTTATATATTACAGTTATCCTTTTTTTTTTACTGTAATTATTAATGTTTTTCCCATTTTGGATATGATTGCAATGTTTTTAGCATTATCCTGTTTTGTGTCCACCACTTTTGGTATGTTTATTTAGGCTTGTTTGTAAGGCTTATAGGTTGATAAGCAGTAAAGAAGAATATTAATTTACTTTTCTATCTGTTTGTGTGATTTTTTGTACAATCCTGTGTGTCCACCATATTTTGCATGATTTATTTGCTTAATAAGTCTTCTTTGTGAGGATTACATGTTGTTGGACAGTAAAAATGAATGTTAATTGCCTTTTCTATATCATGTTGCGCTTTTTTTTGTTCTATCCTGTTTTGTGTTCACCACTTTTTGGTTGCTGCATTTGGCTTGTGGATGATGGTTGGAGGTTATTCTACAGTAAAGAGGAGGAATACTTTTGTTTTATGTATGTTGCTAATGTTTTGGATGCTATACTGTTTTGTGCCACCTCTTTTTTTTTGTGAAACTGTCTTTCTTTGTAAATTGTATAGGTCTTTGTGAAGTTTGTTGAACTGTGTTGTTTTGGTCTTTATTGAATTTGTATTGTTTTTTTTTTTTACTTTTTGTTTTCATATTGGCGGCCATTAAACATATAAATTTCTTTTTTTTTTCTACTTGTTATACTATACCTTGATTGAAGTGTTGTTCTTGTCCGAATGACAGAGGGTCCCCTCCTGCCAATCTTAATCTGCCAGTCTTCTTGTAGTGTCTGTTTGAAAAAGAAAGTTAAATGGTTAATTGTATATTTATTATTTTTGATTTTGCAAAGCATGGTCTTTTTCAGCATGTAATATATTTTTCTATCTTAGCTCTTCTTCTTTCTTTCTGTTCTTTAAAAGTAATTCTCTTTGACAGTCCACGGTGCAAATTCTTGAGTGACACTGTTGATGCCGAGTCTGTTTGTAGTGAAAAAAAGGGGAAAGATTCAGCTTTAGGTTGCATATGTATTAGTTCATATTTTTTTTTGCTATGAGTTGTAGTAAATTAATGTCATTTCAATATACTTGTTTCATTAGTTTGAGTTAACATTAGTTTGTTGTAGCGCCAATACACATAAATGTGCTTGTCACATGTCACTATACATGAATCCCATTTTCATAGTTAAAGTTTGGCTTTTTTTTTGCTGTCTTGGTATTAAAATGTAATATATTATAGCTTACCTCTCAGTTGTAATTAGCAGAGTGTAAAGTTGGAAATTAGGAAATAATTATCTTCTCAAGTAACAGCAGCAGTTAACTATCCAGTCACTCCGTTCATCACCTGAGGAGAAATGTAGAATTTTCTGGAAAGTAGGCAGTATTTATAAACTTTGAGGTGCCTGACACCGTTAGAACGCAATATGCATGCGCTATTTGCGTTCCAGCATACAATTTGCTTTCCAGCTGACATTTTGTGCGTAGTAGTTGTCATTTTTCTGTTAATATCAGTGTGGTACGTGCCGCATAGTATGTGTTACGTACCTCGTAAAGCTGACTGCAGTGTTGTTTCAGTTTTGCGCGTCACTGTAGTATTGTTGCGTCTGTAGCCTCGTTTTCGTTTTGTTCGGTGGCCATTTTTTCCCTCGCTTAGGTAATTTTCGCCTGTTTAAACTCTGTTTTTTGGACTTAAATGGACGTGTAACTTCACTTTTCAAGGTGCTGGATGCCCCTCCGTTGCTGTAGGTAAGATTTTTATGTGTTTATTTATTGTGTTTCTCATGTTTTCATGTGCGCCGGTTTCGGCCGTTTTTTGCGTTTTTGGAATGGGTCGTAGCGCGTCACATATTTTTTGCAAGGGCCGCAGTTGCTGGCATAAAATGGCAAATTGTACGCTGGAACGCAAATAGCGCATGCGTATTGCTTTCTAACGGTCTCAGGCACCTCAAAGTTTATAAATACTGCCTACTTTACAGAAAATTCTAAATTTCTCCTAGGGTGATGAACGGATACTGGCGATCGGATTCATCCCTGGATCAATACTCCCTCTCTATTTATCCAGGATAGCCCTTAATGCCTTTTTTATTTAAAAATATATCCAATCCCTTTTTAAAGTTATCTATCAAATCGGCTGTCACCACCTCCTTTGGTAGACAATTACACAGATTAACCACCCTTACTGTGAAGAACCCTTTTCTTTGTTTAAGGGGGGAATCTTTTTACTTCTAACCTCAAAGGATGTCCTCTTGTCAGTTGAAAACCTCTTGGCACAAAAAGTTCCCTTGACAAAGCCATTTATTGACCCTGGATATATTTATATAAGGTAATCATATCCCTTTTTAGATGCCTAAATAACGAGTAAATAAGTTTAATTTTGTTAGTATTTCTTCATAACTTAGCCCCTCCATTCCCTTTATTATCTTTGTTGCCCTTCTCTGTACTTTTTCCAGCTCTAAAATTTCCTATCAATGAATGTCCAAAACTGTACTCCATATTCCAATTTGGGGTGTGCTATGGTTTTGTATAGTGGCAGAATTATATTTGCTTCCAATGCTACTATAGCCTTTATAATGCATACCAATATATTACTTGCCTTTCCAGATGCTACATCTGATAACCTTAGATTTGCTCCATTAGGATTATAAATTGCTTGGCTATTTGTACTTCTCAAATTCATAACTTAAAATTTAATCTGCAAATTAGTTGACCATTTGTTGGTCAAGGGAAAGGACGTTACTTTCTGACTTAATTAGCTTGCACAACTTATTATCATCAGCAAGAATAGAGACAATACTTTTGTTAAAAAGGAGAAAACCTAATATCGAACCCTGAGGAACCCCACTTACCACATTAGTCCAATCTGAGTATGTTCCATTTACAACTCTTTACTTCCTGACTTTTAGCAAGCTCTCAATCCATGAGTAGATATTTACTGCAATTCCTGTATCGCTTGGTTTGCAAAATAATCTTGTAGCACTATATCAAAAGCTTTAGCAAAATCCCAAAAGACTGCATCCACTGAATTCCCTTGATCTAAGTTCCTAATTACCTCCTCATAGAAACTAGACATGACCTAACCCATACATAGTTATCAGTGTTGGGGACATTTGCAATGTTGGTAATGCAGTTGCGTCTCTCATGAAGCGCCATCACACATGGGAGCCTCACAAAGCGAGGCGAAGCAGCTTATTTATTGTGTTTCTCATGTTTTCATGTGCGCCGGTTTCGGCCGTTTTTTGCGTTTTTGGAATGGGTCGTAGCGCGTCACATATTTTTTGCAAGGGCCGCAGTTGCTGGCATAAAATGGCAAATTGTACGCTGGAACGCAAATAGCGCATGCGTATTGCTTTCTAACGGTCTCAGGCACCTCAAAGTTTATAAATACTGCCTACTTTACAGAAAATTCTAAATTTCTCCTAGGGTGATGAACGGATACTGGCGATCGGATTCATCCCTGGATCAATACTCCCTCTCTATTTATCCAGGATAGCCCTTAATGCCTTTTTTATTTAAAAATATATCCAATCCCTTTTTAAAGTTATCTATCAAATCGGCTGTCACCACCTCCTTTGGTAGACAATTACACAGATTAACCACCCTTACTGTGAAGAACCCTTTTCTTTGTTTAAGGGGGGAATCTTTTTACTTCTAACCTCAAAGGATGTCCTCTTGTCAGTTGAAAACCTCTTGGCACAAAAAGTTCCCTTGACAAAGCCATTTATTGACCCTGGATATATTTATATAAGGTAATCATATCCCTTTTTAGATGCCTAAATAACGAGTAAATAAGTTTAATTTTGTTAGTATTTCTTCATAACTTAGCCCCTCCATTCCCTTTATTATCTTTGTTGCCCTTCTCTGTACTTTTTCCAGCTCTAAAATTTCCTATCAATGAATGTCCAAAACTGTACTCCATATTCCAATTTGGGGTGTACTATGGTTTTGTATAGTGGCAGAATTATATTTGCTTCCAATGCTACTATAGCCTTTATAATGCATACCAATATATTACTTGCCTTTCCAGATGCTACATCTGATAACCTTAGATTTGCTCCATTAGGATTATAAATTGCTTGGCTATTTGTACTTCTCAAATTCATAACTTAAAATTTAATCTGCAAATTAGTTGACCATTTGTTGGTCAAGGGAAAGGACGTTACTTTCTGACTTAATTAGCTTGCACAACTTATTATCATCAGCAAGAATAGAGACAATACTTTTGTTAAAAAGGAGAAAACCTAATATCGAACCCTGAGGAACCCCACTTACCACATTAGTCCAATCTGAGTATGTTCCATTTACAACTCTTTACTTCCTGACTTTTAGCAAGCTCTCAATCCATGAGTAGATATTTACTGCAATTCCTGTATCGCTTGGTTTGCAAAATAATCTTGTAGCACTATATCAAAAGCTTTAGCAAAATCCCAAAAGACTGCATCCACTGAATTCCCTTGATCTAAGTTCCTAATTACCTCCTCATAGAAACTAGACATGACCTAACCCATACATAGTTATCAGTGTTGGGGACATTTGCAATGTTGGTAATGCAGTTGCGTCTCTCATGAAGCGCCATCACACATGGGAGCCTCACAAAGCGAGGCGAAGCAGCTTATTTATTGTGTTTCTCATGTTTTCATGTGCGCCGGTTTCGGCCGTTTTTTGCGTTTTTGGAATGGGTCGTAGCGCGTCACATATTTTTTGCAAGGGCCGCAGTTGCTGGCATAAAATGGCAAATTGTACGCTGGAACGCAAATAGCGCATGCGTATTGCTTTCTAACGGTCTCAGGCACCTCAAAGTTTATAAATACTGCCTACTTTACAGAAAATTCTAAATTTCTCCTAGGGTGATGAACGGATACTGGCGATCGGATTCATCCCTGGATCAATACTCCCTCTCTATTTATCCAGGATAGCCCTTAATGCCTTTTTTATTTAAAAATATATCCAATCCCTTTTTAAAGTTATCTATCAAATCGGCTGTCACCACCTCCTTTGGTAGACAATTACACAGATTAACCACCCTTACTGTGAAGAACCCTTTTCTTTGTTTAAGGGGGGAATCTTTTTACTTCTAACCTCAAAGGATGTCCTCTTGTCAGTTGAAAACCTCTTGGCACAAAAAGTTCCCTTGACAAAGCCATTTATTGACCCTGGATATATTTATATAAGGTAATCATATCCCTTTTTAGATGCCTAAATAACGAGTAAATAAGTTTAATTTTGTTAGTATTTCTTCATAACTTAGCCCCTCCATTCCCTTTATTATCTTTGTTGCCCTTCTCTGTACTTTTTCCAGCTCTAAAATTTCCTATCAATGAATGTCCAAAACTGTACTCCATATTCCAATTTGGGGTGTACTATGGTTTTGTATAGTGGCAGAATTATATTTGCTTCCAATGCTACTATAGCCTTTATAATGCATACCAATATATTACTTGCCTTTCCAGATGCTACATCTGATAACCTTAGATTTGCTCCATTAGGATTATAAATTGCTTGGCTATTTGTACTTCTCAAATTCATAACTTAAAATTTAATCTGCAAATTAGTTGACCATTTGTTGGTCAAGGGAAAGGACGTTACTTTCTGACTTAATTAGCTTGCACAACTTATTATCATCAGCAAGAATAGAGACAATACTTTTGTTAAAAAGGAGAAAACCTAATATCGAACCCTGAGGAACCCCACTTACCACATTAGTCCAATCTGAGTATGTTCCATTTACAACTCTTTACTTCCTGACTTTTAGCAAGCTCTCAATCCATGAGTAGATATTTACTGCAATTCCTGTATCGCTTGGTTTGCAAAATAATCTTGTAGCACTATATCAAAAGCTTTAGCAAAATCCCAAAAGACTGCATCCACTGAATTCCCTTGATCTAAGTTCCTAATTACCTCCTCATAGAAACTAGACATGACCTAACCCATACATAGTTATCAGTGTTGGGGACATTTGCAATGTTGGTAATGCAGTTGCGTCTCTCATGAAGCGCCATCACACATGGGAGCCTCACAAAGCGAGGCGAAGCAGCTTATTTATTGTGTTTCTCATGTTTTCATGTGCGCCGGTTTCGGCCGTTTTTTGCGTTTTTGGAATGGGTCGTAGCGCGTCACATATTTTTTGCAAGGGCCGCAGTTGCTGGCATAAAATGGCAAATTGTACGCTGGAACGCAAATAGCGCATGCGTATTGCTTTCTAACGGTCTCAGGCACCTCAAAGTTTATAAATACTGCCTACTTTACAGAAAATTCTAAATTTCTCCTAGGGTGATGAACGGATACTGGCGATCGGATTCATCCCTGGATCAATACTCCCTCTCTATTTATCCAGGATAGCCCTTAATGCCTTTTTTATTTAAAAATATATCCAATCCCTTTTTAAAGTTATCTATCAAATCGGCTGTCACCACCTCCTTTGGTAGACAATTACACAGATTAACCACCCTTACTGTGAAGAACCCTTTTCTTTGTTTAAGGGGGGAATCTTTTTACTTCTAACCTCAAAGGATGTCCTCTTGTCAGTTCAAAACCTCTTGGCACAAAAAGTTCCCTTGACAAAGCCATTTATTGACCCTGGATATATTTATATAAGGTAATCATATCCCTTTTTAGATGCCTAAATAACGAGTAAATAAGTTTAATTTTGTTAGTATTTCTTCATAACTTAGCCCCTCCATTCCCTTTATTATCTTTGTTACCCTTCTCTGTACTTTTTCCAGCTCTAAAATTTCCTATCAATGAATGTCCAAAACTGTACTCCATATTCCAATTTGGGGTGTACTATGGTTTTGTATAGTGGCAGAATTATATTTGCTTCCAATGCTACTATAGCCTTTATAATGCATACCAATATATTACTTGCCTTTCCAGATGCTACATCTGATAACCTTAGATTTGCTCCATTAGGATTATAAATTGCTTGGCTATTTGTACTTCTCAAATTCATAACTTAAAATTTAATCTGCAAATTAGTTGACCATTTGTTGGTCAAGGGAAAGGACGTTACTTTCTGACTTAATTAGCTTGCACAACTTATTATCATCAGCAAGAATAGAGACAATACTTTTGTTAAAAAGGAGAAAACCTAATATCGAACCCTGAGGAACCCCACTTACCACATTAGTCCAATCTGAGTATGTTCCATTTACAACTCTTTACTTCCTGACTTTTAGCAAGCTCTCAATCCATGAGTAGATATTTACTGCAATTCCTGTATCGCTTGGTTTGCAAAATAATCTTGTAGCACTATATCAAAAGCTTTAGCAAAATCCCAAAAGACTGCATCCACTGAATTCCCTTGATCTAAGTTCCTAATTACCTCCTCATAGAAACTAGACATGACCTAACCCATACATAGTTATCAGTGTTGGGGACATTTGCAATGTTGGTAATGCAGTTGCGTCTCTCATGAAGCGCCATCACACATGGGAGCCTCACAAAGCGAGGCGAAGCAGCCGCGCAGCACTTAGGTTGCAATGAGCGCCAATGGCGCTCATTGAAGTTAGTGGCGCCATCACATATGCGAGCCTCGCAATGCGAGGAGAAGCAGCTGTGCAGCACTTAGTCTGCAAATAGCGCTCATTGTAGCCAGCGGCGCAGTACTTAGGCGAGCCTCGCAAAGCTAGGCTTGTCAGTGGCACAGCATTGTTCAAGCGCGTAACTCTAATAACCAACCAAAACAACAACAAAAAAACATGTACGAAAAATTATAACACATTCAGCACAGGGGGAGACACAGGAAGCCTGGGAGTGACGTTGCAAGCAAATTAAACCCATATTTGGCGTTTTTCATCACTCGAAAATCACCTAAGCGACAAAAAAAAATGGTGAACAAAAAACATAAAAACTCTGAAACTGGATGAAAATGAGGCTTAGCAAAGCCAGGCATGCGGGACTTAGAAAATGCACGATGGCAAAAATAGTAACACTTACACCAACAAAGCCAGGCATGCGGGACTTTGAAAAAAAAACGAACGGCAGTCACTGCACGCCACACAAACATTTAGAAGACACACAGAGGAGAAAGACACAGGGAAGGGACAGGGGGAGATGCTGGAAGGAGACACATGGCATTCCCAAGCACTAAACATGCAGGTTAACGAACCCTGGAATGAGCGGCCCGTACAGTAGACGAGAGGAAAAGCTCACAAAGGTCGATGAACACCGCGTGGGGGATAGGTGCTCAGAGCACCAAAAGACTCACATTGTGTGGCAAACAGCATTGCCAGCCTTACAATTTTAATCCCGTCATTTTTGATGGCCAATTTCGTAGTCCATCATAAATCTGTGTTGACTATTACTTATGATCTTGCTCAATTAGACATATACTATACTACAGAAGAGAGGCTTATAGTTCCCTGGATTTGCTCTTCCTTTCTTCTTAAATAAAGGTGACACGTCTGCTTTTCTCCAGTCATCTGGTAGTCTTGAAAAGTTAGATATAATGGTTTGGCTATTACAGAGCCTAGTTCCCTCAGCAGCCTTGGATGTTTTCCATCAGGACCGGGGCTTTATTAACATTTATTTTTTCCAACCTCTTTTAGATTTTTTCCTGCATAATCCAATTATTTGGTGAAGGTAGTGTAGCCCGTTTTGTTGCAGTGTCCCAACCACTGGTACCTCCCTTGTGTATATAGAAGAGAAGAACTTATTCTGCCTTTTCATGGTCACTATTTACCTGTTTCACATTACACATTCACATACATCTTCCTTCCTGAGCTTCTTTCCATTTATATATTTAAATAAAAAATTAGGGTTAATCTTAATCTTCTTTGCAACTAACTTTTAATTTTCTGTTTTAGCCATTCCAATAGATCTTTTGCAAGCCTTGTTGATTTTCTTCTTTCCTTCTGTACTTACGTAAAGATGCCTCTGTTCCTTCTTTCTTGTCTAACTGAAATGCCTGCTTTTTACTCTGTAAGTTACTGTAGCCCATAATGGAGCCCGTAAGCTAATTTAGGATTCAATTGTTTTTTTTTGCAAGCCGCAAATGGTCTATATGTTACGGGCTTGAAATCCTTGAGGTTGTTAAAACCGAAATCTACTCTAACCCCTCAGGAAGGGCCGCAAACACAAAAGGAGACTGTGCAGAGGCACATGTAGCAACAGCCAACTCACCTCCATCAGGGATAATCTCCACTACGCCATTGCTGGTTGCCATGTGCCAAGATGTCTACCCATTATCATTTGGTGACATCCCAATAAGTGTTTTGCTATCAATCAATTGACATTATCACCTGTCATAAAGTAATAAGTATTCTTCTTATTATTATTATGATATGTATTAACCTATTGCATAGTAACTAGGGCTCATTAGTTTACTGATATAGGAATGTGACACAAATGTGATGTATGTTGATATCACAAAAACCCCACCATTAAAAACACACTGACACAGTGAGAAAGGTATAACAAAGCTTTATTTCATACACAGAGCACAATCAGAAATGAACAAGACTGTGCATTAATCTCATGGGTGTGTTGTGGGCGGATCCTGGTAGAGCAAGAGGCTTTTATTGAAAAAAAGGGGTTACCTACAGGGGGTAAAGTCATAGTCTAGAATAAGCATGATGCATAGCACCTACCAGGGTCACATGTGGTCACTACACCACTGCAACCGGAATCTGAGGGAAAAAAGGATCATCAGAAATCACTCCCTTTAATTGAAGAAACCAGTCATGTGCATAGCACTTACAACTTGACTATATCTGCTCAATGAAACAGATGCAAAAGCTCTGGACTGTGTAAATCAATCCAGTTTCACGCATACAGTCAACCCTATTAAATGTGAAGCCCATAGCTGCAATGTGAGACCCGCAACTGCTGCAGGCTTGAAATTTGGCTGCGTTACATAGCTATTAAATTAGAACATGCCGCGAGTTACAGGATTGAGACGCAATCCAGTAAACCATTATTCAAACGCTGGATGTGTGGCCGTGAACATGATCAATTAGTCAAACCCATAATTATGGGTTTAGATGGAGCCAATGGCAACAGAGATCATCATCTTTACGTCACTGAAAAATGGAGGTTGGATTTCAGAGTCTTACGAGCTTCAATTATGAATTACGATCAGACCCACATTCGAGAAATAGTGCAATGTTAAAGAAAAACATAAAATATGATATTCTAGTCCATGCGAGTTCCATTATACATATTAACACACAGATTGCCGAGATCAAGATAACAAGGAAATTAAACATGAAAAAATAATTTTATGTTGCAGATTTGCGACCTACTGTTGTGCTATTAATTCTAATACCTAACATCACTTTCCCTTTTATTATATACTAGCGACTTGCCCGTCAAAAAATGACGTGGCATTAAAAGAAAGTGTTGAAATGCTGTTTGCCACACAATGTGAGTGTACTGTGTGCCTCAACTATATAGACCCCTCTAACACAGTAATGAACGCATGTAATAACACTATAAGTGCCATGAGGGTCATCCAGGACCATCATGACCCAAAGTGTAAGCACTACACCATTTTAACCCGGTCACTTATGGGGGTCTATCCAGACCCTCATAAGCCTCTATTTAACCCCATCAGTCCCATAAGGGTATATTATGACGATTATGGGCCTGTTACAACCCAACATTAACCACATAAGTGCCATGATGGTCCTCAAGGACCCTCATGCCACTAAGTCTAAACACTCCACTGCACTATACCACCCCCCAATAAAACATTAAATATCAACTAACCCCCCTCTACACTAACCTATTAACACCTACACTATCTACCTACACTACCTACCTACCCCCTAATAACCCCCTCCCCACCACTGTAATTACAGAAAACAAAAAACTAAAGTCACCAAAAATCAAAAATCTACATTGCATAAAAGAAAAAAAACGAAATCACAAAAAATAAAACATCTACATTACACAAAAGAAAAAAAACGAAATCACAAAAAATAAAAAATCTACATTACAGAAAATTAAAAAAACAAAATCACAAAAAATAAAAAATCGACATTACAGAAAATAAAAAAACCTAAGCCAATGGCAACAGAGATCATCATCATTACGTCACTGAAAAATGGAGGTTGGATTTCAGAGCCTTACAAGCTTCAATTATGAAAAAAACAAAATCACAAAAAATAAAAAATCGACATTACAGAAAATAAAAAAACCTAAGCCAATGGCAACAGAGATCATCATCATTACGTCACTGAAAAATGGAGGTTGGATTTCAGAGTCTTACGAGCTTCAATTATGAATTACGATCAGACCCACATTCGAGAAATAGTGCAATGTTAAAAAAAAAACATAAAATATGATATTCTAGTCCATGTGGGTTCCATTATACATATTAACACACAGATTGCCGAGATCAAGATAACAAGGAAATTAAACATGAAAAAATAATTTTATGTTGCAGATTTGCGACCTACTGTTGTGCTATTAATTCTAATACCTAACATCACTTTCCCTTTTATTATGTACTAGCGAAAAAAAACGTGCCATGAGGGTCATCCAGGACCATCATGACCCAAAGTGTAAGCACTACACCATTTTAACCCGGTCACTTATGGGGGTCTATCCAGACCCTCATAAGCCTCTATTTAACCCCATCAGTCCCATAAGGGTATATTATGACGATTATGGGCCTGTTACAACCCAACATTAACCACATAAGTGCCATGATGGTCCTCAAGGACCCTCATGCCACTAAGTCTAAACACTCCACTGCACTATACCCCCCCAATAAAACATTAAATATCAACTAACCCCCCTCTACACTAACCTATTAACACCTACACTATCTACCTACACTACCTACCTACCCCCTAATAACCCCCTCCCCACCACTGTAATTACAGAAAACAAAAAACGAGCTTCAATTATGAATTACGATCAGACCCACATTCGAGAAATAGTGCAATGTTAAAAAAAAACATAAAATATGAGGGTCATCCAGGACCATCATGACCCAAAGTGTAAGCACTACACCATTTTAACCCGGTCACTTATGGGGTTCTATCCAGACCCTCATAAACCTCTATTTAACCCCATCAGTCCCATAAGGGTATATTATGACGATTATGGGCCTGTTACAACCCAACATTAACCACATAAGTGCCATGATGGTCCTCAAGGACCCTCATGCCACTAAGTCTAAACACTCCACTGCACTATACCCCCCCAATAAAACATTAAATATCAACTAACCCCCCTCTACACTAACCTATTAACACCTACACTATCTACCTACACTACCTACATACCCCCTAATAACCCCCTCCCCACCACTGTAATTACAGAAAACAAAAAACGAGCTTCAATTATGAATTACGATCAGACCCACATTCGAGAAATAGTGCAATGTTAAAAAAAAACATAAAATATGAGGGTCATCCAGGACCATCATGACCCAAAGTGTAAGCACTACACCATTTTAACCCGGTCACTTATGGGGTTCTATCCAGACCCTCATAAACCTCTATTTAACCCCATCAGTCCCATAAGGGTATATTATGACGATTATGGGCCTGTTACAACCCAACATTAACCACATAAGTGCCATGATGGTCCTCAAGGACCCTCATGCCACTAAGTCTAAACACTCCACTGCACTATACCCCCCCAATAAAACATTAAATATCAACTAACCCCCCTCTACACTAACCTATTAACACCTACACTATCTACCTACACTACCTACCTACCCCCTAATACCCCCCTCCCCACCACTGTAATTACAGAAAACAAAAAACTAAAGTCACCAAAAATCAAAAATCTACATTGCATAAAAGAAAAAAAACGAAATCACAAAAAATAAAACATCTACATTACACAAAAAAAAAAAAACGAAATCACAAAAAATACAAAATCTACATTACAGAAAATTAAAAAAACAAAATCACAAAAAATTAAAAATCGACATTACAGAAAATAAAAAAACCTAAGCCAATGGCAACAGAGATCATCATCATTACGTCACTGAAAAATGGAGGTTAGATTTCAGAGTCTTACGAGCTTCAATTATGAATTACGATCAGACCCACATTCGAGAAATAGTGCAATGTTAAAAAAAAACATAAAATATGATATTCTAGTCCATGTGAGTTCCATTATACATATTAACACACAGATTGCCGAGATCAAGATAACAAGGAAATTAAACATGAAAAAATAATTTTATGTTGCAGATTTGCGACCTACTGTTGTGCTATTAATTCTAATACCTAACATCACTTTCCCTTTTATTATGTACTAGCAACTTGCCCGTCAAAAAATGACGTGGCATTAAAAGAAAGTGTTGAAATGCTGTTTGCCACACAATGTGAGTGTACTGTGTGCCTCAACTATATAGACCCCTCTAACACAGTAATGAACGCATGTAATAACACTATAAGTGCCATGAGGGTCATCCAGGACCATCATGACCCAAAGTGTAAGCACTACACCATTTTAACCCGGTCTCTTATGGGGGTCTATCCAGACCCTCATAAGCCTCTATTTAACCCCATCAGTCCCATAAGGGTATATTATGACGATTATGGGCCTGTTACAACCCAACATTAACCACATAAGTGCCATGATGGTCCTCAAGGACCCTCATGCCACTAAGTCTAAACACTCCACTGCACTATACCCCCCCCAATAAAACATTAAATATCAACTAACCCCCCTCTACACTAACCGATTAACACCTACACTATCTACCTACACTACCTACCTACCCCCTAATAACCCCCTCCCCACCACTGTAATTACAGAAAACAAAAAACTAAAGTCACCAAAAATCAAAAATCTACATTGCATAAAAGAAAAAAAACGAAATCACAAAAAATAAAACATCTACATTACACAAAAGAAAAAAAACGAAATCACAAAAAATACAAAATCTACATTACAGAAAATTTAAAAAACAAAATCACAAAAAATAAAAAATCGACATTACAGAAAATTAAAAAAACTAAATCACAAAAAAATAAAAAAGGAACATTACAGAAAATAACAAAATACATTACAACCCCCCCCCCCCCACTACAGAAAATAAATTACACACCTGAAAAGGAAAGACATATAATACATACAATTATTATTATTATTATTATTATTATTATCTTTATTTATATCGCGCCAACATATTCCGTAGCGCTGTACAGGGGTTGAGTACATAGCAGAAAACAAATTAAACACCTTGTAAAGAATGGAGGGCCCTGTTTTTGAGCATAAAATCAAATGTACATAGAGCTTGTTTCTAAGGCCTGACACAAGATTGAAAACTCGCAAACTTACAATACAATACATACAATACAAATATAATTAAATACAATATAATACACCCCTATCTAATATACAGTACATCCCCCAATCTATCTAATATACAATACATCCTATCTATGTAATATACATCCCCAATCTATCTAATATACAATACATCCTATCTATGTAATATACATCCCCCAATCTATCTAATATACAATACATCCTATCTATGTAATATACATCCCCCAATCTACCTAATATACAATACATCCTATCTATCTAATATACATCCCCCAATCTATCTAATATACAATACATCCCACAATGTAATATACAGTATATGCTCTCTCTATCTAGAAACCCTAATTGTAAGCTAAAATAAAATAATTAAGACCACTTACCGTTGAGATGTCCCTTCAGATCAGCCACATAGGAAAAAAAACATAAAAAAAATTAGTACAACATTTACATAAAATAAATAAACATAATACATATTCTAAATATTCTACTCACCTTTCCAGCATGCCCCGTCCTTCTTCTTTTCCTCTTCTCCGCTGCTCCCCCTGTTTAAAAATAACATTACATTAATACACATACATAAACATAAAAAAAAGTAAAATAAACATAATATACGTTGTACTTACCTCCCCGCGATGTTCCTGGCCTTCTCCTCTTCTGCCCCGACTGTGCCCTGGAAAAATCTGCGCTCTAAATAAAATGGTTAAAAAACTAAGGGATGTCCGCACTTGTGAACCTCCCCGACGCTAATGAGCCTCCTACGGAGTGTTCCAGAATAACATTGGCAATGGCAGCTTCTGATTGGCTGAAAACGCCTGTCTATCAAATTCAGTTAATCAGAAGACGCCAATTGTGAGCCAATGAGAAAGGGATACACCCCAAAATCCCACTATGATTGGATAACGCACCTGTCAATCTTTATTTGAACCAATCAGAAGACTTTATTGCCATCAACGAATCACAATGGGATACACCTCCATGGGTGATTGGCTGAAGACATCTGCGCCTTCCCATTGGCTGTAATACTGATTGACATTGACAACAGCCAATGAGAAGGTGCAAATGCCATCAGCCAATCAGTATGTGGGGGTGTATACCATTGTGATTGGCTATTGTCAGTGCATCAACCAGAATGCGCTGATGCCTCCAGCCAATCACCCTGTGTGGGTGTATTCCATTGTGATTGGCTGAAGGCATCTGCGCCTTGTGATTGGTTCAAATAAAGATTGACAGGTGCATTATTCAGAGTGGAATTTTAGGGTGTTTTCTTTTTCTGATTGGCTCACACAGTGGCGCCTCCTGATTGGGTGAATTTGATAGACAGCGTTTTCAACCAATCAGAAAGCGCCATTGCCTTTTTTCTTCCGTAAAAGTCTCCGGGAGGATCATTAGCGTCGGGGATGTCCGCGAGTGCGGATCTCCGTTATTTATTTATTTTTTTTTTTTTTAGAGCGCGGTTCCAGGGCGGGGCAGAAGAGGAGGAGGCTGGAGACATCGCGGGGAGGTAAGTACAGTGTAGATTCTGTTTATTTTATTTTATTTTATGTTTATGTATGTGTTCTAATGTTATGTTTTTTTTAACAGGGGCCGCACCTGAGAAAAAGAAAAGAAAAAGGACGGGGACATGCTGGAAAGGTGAGTAGAATATTTATAATGTTTATAATGTTTATTTATTTACTGTAAATGTGTGGCACTAATTTATTTATTTTTTTTCCTAGGTGGCTGATCTGAAGGGACATCTGCAAAGGTAAGTGGTCTTAATTATTTTATTTTAGCTTAGAATTAGAGTATAGAGATGTCGCGAATAGTTCGCTGGCTGACTGTTCCCGGCGAACATAGCATGTTCGCGTTCGCGGCGAACTGCGAACATATGTGATATTCGACCCGCCCCCTATACTTTATCATTGAGCAAACTTTGACCCTGCATGTCACAGTCAGCAGACACATTCCAGCCAATCAGCAGCATACACTCCCTTCCAGAGCCTTCTAACTCATGGACAGCAGCCATTTTGGAATCATAACTAACTTGCAGTCTTACTGAGAGGAGGCTGAGTGTAGGTGATACTGCATCAATAGTGAAAACCATAGCTAGGCTACTGTACACAGTGTGCAATACAGTCCTGAAGGATTCTTTTGATCTGTGCTGCAAGGACACCCCTGTGTCTCTTCCCCCCCCTTATCATCATCCTCCCCTCACCTTAGCACCCAACCCTAACACCCCTCACACTTATCCATAACACCCATCAACCTAACACCTAACCCTGACACCCCTCACACTTATCCCTAAGACCTAACACCCCTCACACTTATTCCTAACATGCCTCACCCTAATACCCCTCACACTTATCCCTAATACCCCTCACCCTAACCCTAACACCCCTCACACTTATCCCTAACACCCCTCACCCTAACACTAACACCCCTCACACTTATCCCTAACACCCCTCACCGTAACACCTAACCCTAACACCCCTCACACTTATCCCTAACAACCCTCACCCTAACCCTAACACCCCTCACACTTATCCATAACACCCATCAACCTAACACCTAACCCTAACATTCTCACACGTATCCCTAAGACCTAACACCCCTCACACTTATTCCTAACATGCCTCACCCAACACCCCTTACACTTATCCTTAACACCCCTCACCCTAACACCTAACCCTAACACCCCTCACACTTATCCCTAACACCCCTCACCCTAACCCTAACACCCCTCACACTTATCCCTAACACCCCTCACCCTAACCCTAACACCCCTCACACTTATCCCTAACACCCCTCACCCTAACCCAAACACCCCTCACACTTAACACCTAACCCTAACACCCCTTACACTTATCCCTAACACCCCTCACCCTAACCCTAACACCCCTCACACTTAACACCTAACCCTAACACCCTTTACACTTATCCCTAACACGCCTCACCCTAACCCTAACACCCGTCACACTTATCCCTAACACCCCTCACCCTTACCCTAACACCCCTCACACTTAACACCTAACCCTAACACCCTTTACACTTATCCCTAACACGCCTCACCCTAACCCTAACACCCGTCACACTTATCCCTAACACCCCTCACCCTTACCCTAACACCCCTCACACTTATCCCGAACACCCCTCACCCTAACACCTAACCCTAACACCCCTCACAATTATCCCTAACACCCCTCACCCTAATCCTAACACCCCTCACACTTATCCCTAACACCCCTCACCCTAACACCTAACCCTAACACCCCTCACACTTATCCCTAACACCCCTCACCCTAACCCTAACACCCCTCACACTTATCCCTAACACCCCTCACCCTTACCCTAACACCCCTCACACTTATCCCGAACACCCCTCACCCTAACACCTAACCCTAACACCCCTCACAATTATCCCTAACACCCCTCACCCTAATCCTAACACCCCTCACACTTATCCCTAACACCCCTCACCCTAACACCTAACCCTAACACCCCTCACACTTATCCCTAACACCCCTCACCCTAACCCTAACACCCCTCACACTTATCCATAACACCCATCAACCTAACACCTAACCCTAACATTCTCACACTTATCCCTAAGACCTAACACCCCTCACACTTATTCCTAATATGCCTCACCCTAACACCCCTTACACTCACCCTAACACCCCTCACACTTAGCCCTAACACCCCTCACCCTAACACCTAACCCCCTCACCCTTATCCCTAACACCCCTTACCCTAACACCCCTCACACTTATCCCTGTGTCTCTTCCCCCCCTAATCATCAAGGGAGGGGGGAGGAGGATGAGGGAGGGGGGAAAGAGACACAGGGGAGGATGATGAGGGAGGGGGGAAGAGACACAGGGGAAGATGATGAGGGAGGGGGAAAAGAGACACAGGGGAGGATTATGAGTGAGGGGGGAAAGAGACACAGGAGAGGATGATGATGGAGGGGGGAAGAGACACAGGGGAGGATGATGAGGGAGGGGGTAAAGAGATACAGGGGAGGTCGATGAGGTAGGGGGGCAAGAGACACGGGAAGATGATGAGGGAGGGGGAAAAGAGACACAGGGGAGTATTATGAGTGAGGGGGGAAAGAGACACAGGAGAGGATGATGATGGAGGGGGAAGAGACACGGGGGAGGATGATGAGGGAGGGGGTAAAGAGATACAGGGGAGGATGATGAGGGAGGTGGGAGGATGATTAGGGAGGGGGGATGAGACACAGGGGAGGATGATGAGGAAGGGGGGAAAGAGACACAGGGGAGGATGATGAGGGAGGGGGTAAAGAGATACAGGGGAGGATGATGATGGAGGGGGATGTTAGGTTATTTATATATTTATTTAGTTATTAAAACCAGACTCTGCATCGACTATGTAATTTTCCGTGGGAGTTTTGACATGGATCCCCCTCAGGCATGCCACAGTCCAGGTGTTAGTCCCCTTAAAACAACTTTTCCATCACTATTGTGGCCAGAAAGAGTCCCTGTGGGTTTTAAAATCCGCCTGCCCATTGAAGTCTATGGCGGTTCGCGAACATTTGCGGCGGTTCGCGAACCGAAAATTTTATGTTTGCGACATCACTAATACAGACAAATCACTCCTCCTCAATTACCATTGCCCTTATCTTTCCGAAATAGGTTATAACCATCCAGATTAACAGTCCAGTCATGAGATTCATCCCACCATGTTTCAGTAATGCCTATTAAATCCCATTTCTCATTAACTGCTAATAATTCTAACTCTCCCATTTTTTATGGCAAGCTTATGACAAGCATACAACTTATGTCATGATTCTGTAGTTCTGAAGTGCCTGACACTGTACTTGAGTTAATAATTGACTGTACTAACCCTCCCTCATCTCCTCCCCCATGACTAGTTAATGCGTTCCTTACCCCCTCTACACTTTCTACCCCATTACTTCTATCTCCTCCCTCCCCCCATCTACTAGTTTAAAAACTCCCCCAGCCATTCTACTATCCCATCCCCTAGCACAAAAGCTCCCTCATCATTAAGGTGCAACCCATCCCTACTATAGAGATTGTCTTGGCCTTTAAATCATTGTTAAGCCACATTGGATGTGATTTTCTCCTTTTACTTTTATTCCCACGTTATATGGTGATAAGTATGTATATTTAGTAAGAATTTTAAGGTTATCCATTTATGTTTGGTATTTTTACCTGTCAGTTCTCTGTCCCAGTCTATACTTTGTATTGCTGCCTTTAGACCGTTAAAATCTGTCTTTTTAAAATTAAGAGTTTTTGTTGGCCCCTTACAGTTATGTTTATTTTTAATTCAAACTCAAATGAGACTGTGTTGTGATCACTGTTTCCCTATGTCAACATTTGATACCAAATCAATATTATTTGTGATAACTAAATCCAAGATAGTTTCATTTCTAGAAGGTTCTTGTATAACCTGGGACATATAATGATCCCAGAGTGTACTCAAGAACCTGCTCCCCTTAGCTGGACTACTGGTCTCATTCATCCAGTTTATTTCTGGGTAGTTAAAACATCCCATTATTAGAACATGCCCAGGCTTAGCTGCATTTCTAATCTGTAACAATAACTGCATTTCTTACTTTCAATTATATTTGGGATTTTATAGCATACTAGTAAATTGCCTGTCAAAAATGACAGTACCATTTTTTATTTTTCTCTTCTCCCCCCCTCCCGTGTCTCTCTCCGCCCTGTGTCTCTTCCTCCCCCTCCCCTGTGTATTCTTCAACATTACCACTAGTTCCACTATACAAATCTTCCCTGACTATAGGCTTAAATTCAAGCTTAACATACAGACAAATCCCTCCTCCTCGATTACCATTGCCCTTATCTTTTCTAAATAGGTTATAACCATCCAGATTAACTGTCCAGTCATGAGATTCATCCCACCATGTTTCAGTAATGCCTATTAAATCCCATTTCTCATTAACTGCTAATAATTCTAACTCTCCCATTTTTCCTGGCAAGCTTCTGGCATTAGCAAGCATACACTTTGTTAGGGTTTTGAAGTGCCTGCTTGAGTTACTTGGCAATACCTCCCTATTGACGATACTAACCCTCCCACATTTTTCACCCCATGACTAGTTAATGAATTCCTTACCCCCTCTACCCTTTCTACCCAATTACTTCTATGTAGCCCACCCCCCACTTACTAGTTTAAAATAAATAAATAAAAGCCATTCTACCATCTTTTCCCCTAGCGCACCAGCTCCCTCTTCATTAAAGGTGCAATCCATCCCTGTTATAGAAATTGTACCCAGGTGAGAAGTCACCGCAGTGCTCTAAAAACCCAATCCCCTCCTTAATGCACCACATCTTTAGCCACGCATCAATGTCCCTAAGCTCCTTCGGTCTCCCTGGGCTAGCACATGGCACTGGTAGTATCTCAGAAAATACTACCTTGGAGGTTATTGTCTTCAGCATATTACCCATTTCTATAAAATCATTCCTTTAGGACTCCATCTTCCACTAACTTTGTCATTGGTACCAATATGTACCAAGACCGCTGGTTCATTTCCAGCCCCTCCCAATAATTGATCTACCCGATCCACAACATGCCGAACCCGAAGCACCCTGGAGACAGCAAACTGTTGATTGCTGGGATCTGCGTGACAAATCACCCTGTCTACCACCTTCTTAATAATATAGTCCCCTATCACCAAAACATGTTGCTCTACCTATTCTGCCCTCCCACTCCTCCTGGCTGTTAGGAGGGAACAGCCCTATCTGGCATTGCCATTCCTGAATGGACATCCCCAACAGTTTCACTCATTCTGGCAAAGATGTTGGCATTTGCCAACTCAGAACGGCTCCCCCTTGCAACTTTAACCCAGCTACCTCCCTGGACATCCTCACTAGCCCCAGCTCCACCCTCCATGTTAGACCTATCTAAACTGTACTCTGTGAGCACCAACTCCCTTTCCAGTGGGGCAATATCATTAAATGCTGCAATTCTCCTCTCCAGTTCTGCAATTTGAGCTTCAAGATGGGCAACATGCTCACACCTGCCACAGAGGTATGGCCCCTGGATCATCTTTTCCAAGAGTGCATACATGTGGCAGGGCTATTTAGTCAGTACAGAGGAAAAAGACACAAAACTAGATATTGCATCATGTTAAAACAGGTTTATTATGAATTGAAATCATACTGACATATAACAAAGCAATTGACTTTTACAACATGTACATATTAGATTCAACTCAAATAAATCTAGTTGTGCGTAAAAAGTTTTTAGGAAATGTCCTAAATAAGGGAACATAATCAATGCCACCCTAACATCTCAAAACAAGATCAGTTTTTAAATATAGGTTTCCAATGCACGCCAGATGGTAGGCAGGTAGTCTTATAACGTAACAAATGGAACACAAAAAAGAAAACAAAATATGCTAAGCATGGCTTTTTACAATAACATATTAAATAAAATACAATGTTCTTGTAGTACTTTAAAACAAAAAATAACATGCAGATGCTGCAAAGAGTTCACGATCATTCCTACACATAGCCATTACATAAGAATGCATGAAATCTGGTTGAAGTTTTACAGCATAGAGACATTAAGGCAAAGCAGTACAACACGGCAATCCCCACAGCAATTTAGAAAGATATAAGTTTGACTAATAATCAAGTTACTCACACTCAAGACCAAAGTCACTTATTGAATATATTCCTTCCATATAAAAATAAACAGCTTTTTAGGGTAAGAAAAAATGTATACTAAAATGTACTTTTTGCTTTGTCACAGCAGTAATTCATAGGAACAAAGGCAACTAATACAAAAGGATATATTTAAAGGCTTTAATCAGTTCATGGTTTTCAAACAGTTCAGTGGTAGGTGTCAAAAGATGTAGAGTGACAGAACATAGCAATCACCTTCACTTATTTACAGTCTAACAGTTTATTATAGTGTTTAATGAAAAAAAGAATATTATCCACTACAGTTTTTGTATCTTAAATATAGATCATAAAGAACTGGAAATTCAGACAAGAATCACTAAAAGCGTTTAGTATTGTCAAACTTGTAGTTTCAAAGATTAACCCTTTTCAGATCCAGAGTTCAGATTTGTGGCATAAAAGCAACCCAGCTTCCTATTTAGAATGATTATGCCCGCCAAGAGTGTTCAATAGAGGGTTCCCTGCCCTCACCCATAAGGATACCCCAATCATTATGTTATCAGTTTTTACATTTGCTACAACACAACCACTAACATCACACCGTGAAGACAGACATCACAAGATGAGCAAAACTGTGCTGGAACAAGAGCCCAGATTGATCCAAAAACTATAGGGGCCTATAATTGGGCAATACAGCTCTAAAAATATGATAATGTAGCTAAAAAAATGTAGCTATATTTTCCTTCAACAATATATCTATATAGATGAGAATTATGACAGTAAGTGGGTGTTGCTTTATACATCAGAATCTAGTAACACACAAATATGAAACTCTAGGATGGAGTAAATTAGGTACACATATATGTTTCATAAAGCAATCCACTCCGACAGCGCATGATTTAAGTACATGATACAAAACAAAATAGGGCTTTTGTTCACAACACACAATAAACCTTTATTAGGTCAAATCAAGCAAGTAACATTTGATGAGGACTATGATTCTGACAAAAGTGCTTTTTCAATGCATCAACAGGGTGGGAAAGGTTTTTGTATGCTGAAAGCAGGCAGTGCTCCAATGTTTCAAATGTTGAAGCTCTCTCCACATCCACAGGTTCCCTTGATATTTGGATTATTAAAAACAAACTCGCTAGATAGCTTATCCTCTACGTAGTCCATTTCTGTTCCTAAGAGAGTCAGCTGTGCTTTCTTCTCTATGAATACCCGGACTCCTGCAAAAATACAAATGAGAAAAAGCTATTTAAAAGCTTGCACATAACAAAATGCACAGAAAGCAAAATATATCTTTAAAATTATAAAAAAGAATAATAGGCTCAAAAAGAATAAAAAATGCTCATTTCTATTAATTGGAAAAAAAAAAAAAAGAGGCCTACTATGTTTTATAAGGAGCTAGGATTTTAGAAGTGATTTTATATAAAATGTTTTTTCGGAGGCAGTGTTTTTGTCAAACCAACAATAGTAACCTAATACAACATAGAAAATAAAATATAGACCTGATATTCCAATTGGACAAGAACACAATATATATCAATTAGTATTCAAACTCCATCATCATAACATTTGTAAATACTATACTATTGATATTCATGGAGGGCAAACAATGACATTTCATTATACACAAGGTTGAACTTCGTGTACTAAAAGTATTTTTTCAACCTCAATTACTATGTAACAAGCTTTTATCCTTACTTAGCCTAGATTTTAAGGATATCCCTGAATAGTATACTTAAATAACATATCCTGAAAATCCTGAATCAAATTACAATATAACTTGCTCTTAAACATATTTCTATCAAAATAGAACAAATATAATACACATAAAATAAGAGTGGTCCATGGCAAGAAGCAAAAGCCTACATGTCATTGCAGAACATACCACTTTTTGAAACCAAGAATCCTCTTTTAGACTGGTTTTCACTTATTATTGGATTAACAATCCATACTAATAAAAAAAAGATATTAGTTGATAATGCAATACTGTTTTTTGTTGCTCGTACAAATAAGAGAGACGAATCTCCATGCTTTGCTTTATATTTTCTTCTTGAAGATACCTAGATTTCGAAATCGTGCTACCAGTTCCCCAGCCCTGACTTAAAATATGAATCCAAGGGATGACTGCATCCATTTATATTGATTAAGCCAATAGTGTTTATTATTAATAGAAATGTGAGTCACTTACCATTAAATGCTAGGACAAATCAAGTATTCATGCTACAAAAAATGCCTGTTCACAAATTTTTACACAACCTCTTTTCTAAAACATATCCTAAGACACATAACTGGGAGATCATTGCCTGCACTGCAGCTCACAAAACTATAAAGATTAATGTGGAGAAACAAAGACAGCAGCATTTCACCTGTCATAGTTTTTCTAAGTTTTTCAAGCATATGTCCATAAAAATGCCAGGGAGCTTTCCATAGAGACAAGGTATACAATTTCATCTAACAATTACCATCTTGAATGACTTCTTCATCCGATGGCCCTTTGGATTGTGCATACTCTAAATAGTAAGATAATCCATTGCAGCCCCTTGTCCGGACGGCAACTTTTAAACCAACCTGTTAATAAAAAAAAAAAAGATATTGAATTAAATATGCAAGTTTACATAACATTTTAAATGAATTAGATATATACTTTCATAATATTATTAAAGGCTCGAGGGAAAAACTAAAGAAATTTAGGAAAAGGAATATATGTTAACAGAGTAATATTCTGGTCCAAAACACACAACTAAACACAAATGTTTAAAGGTCACAGAACTCTGTGGGATAGGCCAGGTCATGGGTGGACCAAGCATATATACATAAATAAAATACAAATAAGGACATAAGTACATTAGTGAAAATAAGTTAATAAAAACTTATTTCCTGCTCAAATTTCTCAGAAATACAGTATGTGCACTACACACTGGGAAAACTGGGCTGGGCGAGGGCACTCCTGGCGCTCATCCCTACGACCCTGTAACACTTAGGCAGGGAGCGCCACAGGTGCTCACTGAGTTCGTGCGACACCCATAGCACTTTGAAAAAATAGCATAAAAAAAAAATACGTCCCGTAACACTTACAAAAGAAAACCGTGACTTAGAGATAAAAAAAAAAGAGCAGCAAAAAAATACAAACGGTTGAACTGCGCACACCGAAAAACATGAAAAACACAGAGAATACAAACAAAATCATCATACACAGAGTTTAGACACTCGAAAATTCCCTAAGCAAGAGAAAAAATGTCCACCAAAAAACGAAAACGAGGCTACACGACCCCTAAACTCGCAAAACACCGTCAGGCACATACAAATTTTACACAACCCCGTAAGAGCTACAAAATACACTATTAGGAAGCACGCAAAATCATCCACACCCGCGTACCACATACGCAATCGCCGCCATTTTACACTAACAAAATGCGGAACTACACAGCTACACAAACGGTTTCCCCTCGCGCACGAAGCCTATTTACACTACACACATTGCTGACACTTACACTTCAGCTCACCAACACTGAAAATCTACATTGTATGCTGCAGGGACATCAAAACAGAATGTTAGCTCTTCAGCATATTGGTTGCTGCATATATTCATTACAAATAGGTAAAGTATATTAATTTATCAGTTCAGTAATTAATTAATAATAATTACAAAAATACATATACAAAAATGCTTTACAAAACACCACACGACAGTATCGCAATAAAACGACATAGCCATTCACCGCACGCCTTACATGGACCACCAAGGGTGCTCAGAGGAGCAAAACTTCACAAGTGGGGAGCCTCGCAATGAGCGCCAAAAGGCGATAAGCATGGACCTTGCAATCAGCGCCAAATGGGCTCTGACAACCAAAAATACACCAACCCAGAGGCTTGCAATGCGCGCTGAAGGTACTCACACAACCAAAACACTTACTTTGTGGTAACCCATGATTTACCTGCTGTTGCTTGCTCAGCAAATCTCCTTACCGCTTCCTCCTTGCAGCGATACACTACATTTCCCAGGCTCCTTTGCCTACATATCCCATGCTGCTTTGCACCACAGCCAATAGGAGAGCAGTGTTGTCACTGCTGGTATATGACTCATCCCTGGTTCCTGGCAATGCGGTGTGGTGTTGCCATAGCAACCAACAATGCTATGTCTAAAATCTCTCTCTCTCTAACTGGATTGGCCAAAACAAATTGGAGGGGGTGTTAACCTTCATTTTACACAGTCAGAAATTACAATAGATTTTGCCAATTTCAAGGAAGTGTTTAAATGTTTATTTTGGTATTTTTTCATGCAAATTTTTTTTCATACACTTTTGATTCTTCTCCATCAAATGCATTCATAATCCAGGAAACTTAGATATCCCTTTAAGTTTAGTCCGTACTATTACATTTACACTAGTATTAACATTACATTAGTATTTTAAAAGGGACCATCTTAGTTGGCACTTGTTTGTGAAAGTTGTAACAATCGAATATTGGCATTTACATAACCATAAAACATTTTTTTCTTGAAAACCGTTCAAATTAATTCCTCTATTGATGGTTTGTTACATCACTTCCTGACAGCTTGATTATTAGGGACTGTTTTTTTTCCCATCTATTGGTTGTTGAGAACAGGGAAAGTCCAGCAAGCTTTGTTGGGTAATTGGATCTGATTAAACAGAAGATTGGGATAGGGTGCCGAGGGGGTCTTCAGGTGTATGTCACAGTTATATTTTTCTGAACTGTAGTTTTTATTCTGCTGTGTAGGTTGGGGGCTGTGGAGAACCGGTGGGACTTGAGTGAAGGGTAACAGGAAGAGAAGGGAATGTGAGCTCTTGCAGGAACCAAATCACTAGCTGCGCATGAGCACTACTTGTGATTCTTGTGAGGATTAGCCACAAGGGATGGACAGGCAGTCAAATGAACTGTGGGGAAGCAAGGAGATGGAGCATTGAAACAAAATTAAGTGATTGGAGAGAAGAGGGTCAGAGGTGGAGCATGGTAGACACTGGAAAGGATAGTTTGTGGAAACAAAGCTTGGGGTGAAATAGAATTAATTTAAGACCGGTCAATTACAGGGGGGGGGGGAGGATCTGAGGGAAAACCTGGTGGCCATTGGTTGCAAGGGAAACTCATGCTGGAGGTGGGTACAGAGTTGGGAACAGAGTTGGGGGTACAAATGCATAATTAAGAGGGTCAAGTGGGGGCATCCTGCTTGGGGAGGGAGGGGGGAATTAAGAGGGACACTCACTGGTATAATGAAATGAAGTTTGGCTTTAAAATAAAAAAAAATAAGAGGGAGGTGGTGGTTGATAGGAGGGGGGGGGAGTGAACATGGAGGTGGTGGGCTAGAGATTAAAAAAATAACAGGATACAACAGTTGGGGGGGACAGCAAAGAGGGTCAATTATATTCATGAAAAATGATGCACGATTAGGTAAGTGTTACAGACATTCTGTACAATGTGTACATTTTAGAGACATGCACACCTAATATGTGCACAATGCTCCATACAGAAACATATTATGTAGAACTGACACTCCAGGCTTCTATCTTACGCCTACACTTTGAGAGAAAACAGAATGAACCAGAGACAGTGGGACATGGTCATGGCTAGAAAACCAGGTTTTGTCTTGAAGTGTGGAACTTCCCTTCAAGGAGGGACAGTTAATAGGGAGGTTAATAAGGACAGTGAGATTTCTCCTAAAAAAGGAAAAAAAAGAAGAACAGTTACTCAAAAAGAGGGACGGTTGAGAGGGGGATTTGGGGGAAAGATGTTTGGGATTAAGAATGATGGAATGGTGAGGGGAGTTGATGGTGGTAAGATGGCACCTGGGGACAATTTTTTATTTTTCTTTTGCAACATGTCTTCATTTATTATTTCCACCACTGCCTACAGGACCCAGCAGAGACATCAATGCTCTTAGACAGAATCCATGTTCAAACATATACATTTTTTAATTGTACAGTAGTACTTTAAATTGTCTACAACTAAAAGTGGTCTATTATTATTGGATCCTACCATGCTGCTGGCAGCTTCCTCTCACAATTAACCTTAGTCTTACTCCATATAAACTCCTACATAGACTGCAGGCTACACGGTTTGTGCACTGCAATCTGTGCTGCATTATCATGGTGTAATGTGCCAAATCAGCACATCTGTAACCACCTGGTAAAAGGGACTGCGATTCATAAAAGCAAGTCATAAGTGCACCAACAGGACAAGCTGAAAGAACAGAGCCAGGATAGACAATTTCAATATCAGCATAGGTAAAAAATAAAAGAAAAAGAAAAACATTATAAAAAGTATACATTAACAAATATAAATCAAATAAATAAGATGGGCTATGATGACAGAATCCCATTGTTCAAAAACAATAATAAATCAATATTATTTCAAATACCATATTTACCTGGTCAGGTTTATCTTGAAGTAACTGCTTGACCTTGTTAACAGCAGAGGGTGTCTAAAACAAAATAAGAGTACTGTAATACAACATTTTCATAGAAGTGACAATACATATATAAAAAAAAGACTTCAAATGCAACTTGTAAAAAAAAAAAAAAAAAAAAATATATATATATAATAGAAAGATGTTTTTGGTTTTATTTTTTTAAAATCTAAAGGCATAAAATACTACGCCACAAAAATATATCAAAAACATCCTCCCTGAAAAGTTTTCTGCTTGCGTAGTCAGAATAATTGACTACAGTATAGAAATACAGAACTTCAAATGGTATTCTGCATAGTGAATCCAAATGATTCCACATTATGGAAAAAGATTTCTCATCATAATGATTAAAGGGCTATGGACGGTCACACTTATGGTAGTTTACTAAAATACCTTTAAAAAATATGAATATTTGCAAATGGATTTTTTTTTTTATGTCATTCTCACTACCTTCCATTTAGTCACTATTATGCTACTTTCTTGTTACGCTCTCAGATTGCCTTCCTTCCATTTTACCCCTCCAATATTAATTTTCACAAAGTAATGTATAGCCAGTTGTTTGTCAAGTATACACCAAATGAACATTATTAGCAGCTGTGTAAGCCATCGACATGAAACATTTGGGGTGTGGGGGCTGAATTTTTGAAGACTCTTTTTTTATAAGTACAGTAATCCATGCTGTGTTTGTTATATCACATTCTGAGAGTTAGATGATGATGCAGGGTGTTTGTAGTTGGAGGGAGGGATGCGGGTGGAGGGAACAGGCAGAAGTCTAAAGACTTTGTTTTCTACCCGGATTTTAAAAAATCCAGTTGACACCACACCCTTCCTCCCCACTAGCAGAACATTGCATGAAAGGATTTTTAATCACAGCTCTCCTTTTTGAAATATTATATTAGAGATGGACAAGTGTTGGGCAGAAGGTAGCTATGGCAATTAGAAATAGTCTGTGGAGGTTTACACCTTTATTTTGTATGCAGTTTAGGTATGCCTTCACTTATTTACAATAGTAAAAGAGAAGCATGCAAGCCTGCTTTGAGTGTTGTGATCACACATGACTAGAGCTCACAAACAAAATACTTTTGATTT
Organism: Discoglossus pictus; assembly: GCA_027410445.1. NCBI lineage: Eukaryota > Metazoa > Chordata > Amphibia > Anura > Alytidae > Discoglossus > Discoglossus pictus. The sequence goes on from CM050163.1 coordinate 370,063,961, forward strand.
ATTTTGAATTCATTCTGGCTGATAAGAGCTCCTCACAGGCTCTGCAGCAAATTCAACATATACACCAATTATGTGTAGTGTAAGACTCCTCTGGCAGGCACTCATATGGGATTAAATCTTTCTATTCCTTGTCCTGGTGGTCAGGCTAAATAATAAACCAATTTTAAGGGATACGGAACGTTCCCATTTTTTAAAAACTAAAATAAACTACCTAAGCATTTGCATATCTAAACATCATTTTACTAAGGGCTTAAAAGCTCTATTCTTACTCAAACATTCCAAACAGTGCTTGCAAGAGTCTGTCCCCCAGTAGCTTATGCATTAGTTTCTTTTAGTACTAGATACATAAGCCACTTACAGACTTTCTCAACAGCAGATTTTAAAAATGTCGCCGAGAGACAAGCCCCTCTGTACCACATACTGCGAGCCAGTGTAACTCGCAGTCCAACAGAGATATACTGGATGCCAACCCCACAAAATGGTAGATTTGAATCTCCACTTTGCTATGACATGCCAGAAGAGATTCACTGTGATCAACTGCAGTCACATTAGTATGGTGATGGATACAAATATAAATCAAGATTTACATTATATATTTTTAACTCATATCTCATTTCTTTTTTTATTAAGCAAAAAAACTGAACATAAAATAAAAAGTAATTTGCACCTTGTATACCAATATCTTCTTAATATTTCCAAAGCTCAATTTTTTTTTTAATTTTATAACTCTATTGATCCAAGAGGTCCATTTCTGGCCTTAGTGTAATAACCTGTTTTTAAGGAGTCCATTAGTCTTTTCAAGTAGGCTGATAATGCGCCAGGAGAGGTCTCATTTTTTCCATGGTCTTTCAATGCCAGACAAATGTTCTGGCATTATGGTGACTTTATATATTATACCTCCCGTGGACAAGGTGCTTGTTTTACAATATGTTAAAGTATTTTATGGTTTGTTTACAAATGTTGATATCAAACACCGATTCATTCAAATAACTATTTTCCTGTCAAAATGCTACATTCTCCATCAATAATGGAGGAGGGTGGTTGAGGTTGAGGAGGAGGGGGTTGATGAGGATGAGGAGGGATGATGAGGAGGAGGGATGATGATGAGGAGGGATGATGATGAGGGGGGATGATGATGAGGGGGGATGATGATGAGGAGGGATGATGATGAGGAGGGATGATGATGAGGAGGGATGATGATGAGGAGGGATGATGATGAGGAGGGATGATGATGAGGAGGGATGATGATGAGGAGGGATGATGATGAGGAGGGATGATGATGAGGAGGGATGATGATGAGGAGGGATGATGATGAGGAGGGATGATGATGAGGAGGGATGATGATGAGGAGGGATGATGATGAGGAGGGATGATGATGAGGAGGGATGATGATGAGGAGGGATGATGATGAGGAGGGATGATGATGAGGAGGGATGATGATGAGGAGGGATGATGAGGAGGGATGATGAGGATGAGGAGGGATGATGAGGATGAGGAGGATGAGGAGTGGGCTTGAGAATGAGGAGGGGGGAGAGACACAGGGAAGGGGGAGGGGGGAAGAGACACAGGAGAGAGAGGGGGACACAGAAGGCACAAAAGGGACATAGGGGGCAGCACATTTCCCACCCTCGGCTTATACTCAGGTCACTCATTTTACCCAGTATTTTGTGGTAAAATAGGTGCCTAGGCTTATACTTGGGTCGGCTTATACTCGAGTATATACGGTAAATCCAAAGCATATTTTTATTATAAAATTACATTATTATTAACTTGCAAATATTCATATTTTATTGGTACATTACTATTTTACCATAACTGGGACTTCTGCTATGTACATTTACACAAGTCTCCATCCCAATTAAAAAAAAAAAAAAAAAAAAAAAACGATTTCTGGTATACATTATTTTTCTTCATAGAAAAACCAACACCTTTTTTTATAGCAATCCACTCCTCTTTAAAGATAGGGGGCCTCATTCTATTATCGGCCGCAGCCGTTGCGGGGCCGCAAGGACCGGCCGCAAGCTATTCTGCTATTCTATTCCCTTACGGCCGGGGATTCCGGCAGGCTTGCGGCCGGTGCCTTGCTATCTCTTGCGGCCGCTCGCGCCGGAGGAAAGCCTTTGATCTAAAACGGCCGCAAGAGATTTGCAATTCAATTGCTCCGGGAAACCTCTCTGCAAGGCTAAAAACGAGCCGCAGCTTACTTGCAGGAAAGAGGTCTCGCTAGCACCAATTAAGCACATAAAATAGCTCAAATAAAGCCATCCTGCACTTTGAGAAGACTATAAAGGGATTTTAGGTGTTAGAAAAAATAGCACATAATTATCCTATACTCAAATCCGTAAAATATTTTATTTTTACTATCCGTAAAATATCCATGTAAAAAGTCCAGAGTGCTTGGAGCACCTCAGACACACCCACGCCGCAGCCGGAAAATAAACAGTTAATTTGAACTCGGGTTTGGGCAGATGTGCAAGCTTGAGAGTGGGTTCCTTTTAATCCTCATGTCCCCCAATATGATCCCTAGCATTTACAGAGCTGTACAGTGCAGGCTTGAATTTATTTTTCAGTTTTTATATTTCTGAGATTGCGGCCGGTTCCAAGATATGCGGCCGGCCGTAAAAGGAGATCCTTGCGGGGCCGTATAATAGAATCGCGAGTTAACTGAACCCCCGCAAGGAATCGCAGCCTTACGGCCGATTTACGGCCGATAATAGAATGAGGCCCCTGAAATATAGACATAAAAATATATTATTTTTTATATATTTTTGTGTCTAACTCATATCTTTAAAGGAGTGGATTGCTATAAAAAAAAAGGTGTCTTTTTCTTGTCGATTTTTCTATGAAGTTTGTTTATATCTGTATAGCAATCAACATATTTTTTATTTTTTTTTATTTTATTTATTTTGTTATATAAAACATAAATATCAACAGTACAAATACACATAAAACAATTCGTATTCAATATCGGAGAGATGGGAGACAAAGGAAATATAATAAGTTCGTAAAGATAATTTCTAATTTCTCCTTATCTTCTTCTAGTGATTACTCACTTTTTTACCCTTATTTCTTCTCCCCCTTCTCCTTTTTTCGTTCCTTTACTTATTATAGAATACGACATAAAAAACATTTACATATATCACATATATAAGCTTTCATTCAACTCCCAAAATAGAACTTGTGGTATTCTATTCACCTTGTCTCAATCTTCCTCACCATCAATCGATAATGAGAAATGAGAGACGGAAAGGATATAGAGGATGGAAAAGAGAAGGAAGAACCTAGAGGAATTAGCCAATTCCTATAAATATAATCCCCAAGGGAGTTTCATTTCGTTTGTCATATCTAGTGTTAATGCCTATATTTTTTCCATGTATTCCAATTGATTTTATTTTTATCTCTAAGACCATAGATATAATTCGACTTCATCAATTCTTTATTGTAGTTGATTTTGTTAGAAACTTCGCTCCAAGGTGGAGTTGTGGGCAGTTTCCAATATTTCACTAAAAGGTATTTCAAAGTTAATAAAATATGTGATATCAGTAATTTATCCCTTGGAAAATTTTTTATCTAATTGGAAATGAAATAGGATTACTTCTGGTATACATGGGAAGTCAGTTTTTAGCATAGTTGTTAAATGACTACAGCATTCTTTCCAGAAGTTTTGAATTTTTGTACATTCCCACCACATATGAGCTGCAGTACCAATTTGGTCGCATCCTTTCCAGCATAGTGGGGAGGACAAATGATTAAATTTATTAATTGAGGTCGGAACAAGGTACCACTTTTGAGTTAGCTTGAAATATAATTCTTTAAGGGAACTGTTTACCGAGGATTTCTTAATTAACCTTAAAGCTGTTATCCAATCATTGTCTACATAAAGTATTTTAAAGTCATTTTCCCATTCCTTTACCTTCTCTGATTTTATATATTGCAAACCTTTTTCCCTTATTTTATTAATCTTAGAGATAAGATGAGTCACATGACCCTTAATTAAAAGTGACTCTAACTCATACATTTTATCTATATTTATCAAAGGATAGCCTTTCTTTTTTAGTACTTCTACAATGCCTATATAATTTAACCATAATATCTTATCAGTGGAATATTTCTTCCTAAAGTCTGTAAATTTTAATAGGGAACCTTGATCATATAAATCTATGACATTATTAAGTCCGGCTTTCTCTAGATCTGCTATAACTTTGTTATTATTTTCGTTCTTCAGAATGTCTATTGGAGCTGATAGAGACGGAAAATGGAAGAGTCCTAGTTTAACTTTATTATTATCCCAAAATTTTAGCAGTGATCTTATCCCCTTTGGTAAATTGCCCCATTTATCTTTTCTGTCTATAAATTCCCCCAATAGTGATCTAATTGAGGGAGAGCCCACAAGATCTTCCTCTATATTCTTCCAGCAAGTATTCCTATTTTTAATATTCATATTGATTATATGGTATAATGCGATATTTTCACAGATTTCCCTAATATCCGGTGATCCAATTCCACCAAGTTCAAAGTTTCAATTAGCTATTATCTTTTTTACTTTCACTTTTTTATTTTGATAAATAAAGCTATCAATTAATTTCTGAATATTTTTAATGACCTGACCTGATACTTTTTCGGGAATACATCTGAATAAGTATGTTAATTTAGGGATTATACTCATTTTAACAGTTGCTATTCGGCCTGACCATGATAATCTTATATTTCGCCACTCATAAAATAATATTCTAACTTCTTTTATTAGATCTGGTATATTCTCTTCTATTATTTTATCAATATGAAATTTGAATCTTATACCTAGATGTGTTATACTTCTTTGATGCCAGTTAAAAGTATAACTATTTTTTAATTTGATTATATCATCAAATTGTACACCGTTATGAATTATGTCAGACTTTAATTGGTTTATTTTAAAGTATGAAGCTTTCCCAAAATCAGTCAGTAATTCCATCAGGTTATTAATAGATTCAACTGGGTCTGTTATAGTCACTATTATGTCATCCGCGAATAGCATAACTTTATATTCTATTTGTCCTATTGTTAAACCTCTAATTTTATTATGGCATCTAATTCTTGAGGCCAATGGTTCTAAGAAAAGTAAGAATAATATGGGAGAAAGAGGGCAGCCTTGACGGGTCCCGTTAGAAATTCTAAATTTTTCTGATTGAAAATTTGGACCAACTATATATGCAGATGATTTTTCATATAATGCTTTAATTGTTTTAGATATAAAGTTGGTCAATCCAAACTTATCTAATACTGCTTCTAGGAACTCCCAGCTGACCCTGTCAAATGCTTTTTCAGCATCTAAAGACAGGATCAGCGTAGGAATTCCTGTTTTTTTTGCTTGGAATATCAAGTTTACTAACCTTCTAGTGTTATCTGACGCCTGTCGACTTTGGACGAATCCAGATAGGTCTATATGTATTAATTTCGGCAGTATCTTATTAAGCCTATTAGCAATTATTTTCGCATATATTTTTAGATTCATGTTTATAAGAGAAATTGGTCTAGAACTTGTAATTTCCTCTGGGTTTTTCCCAGGTTTTAGAATATTTACAATTTTGGCCACAACCATTTCCTCCTCTATTGTTCCTGAATTTTTAATTTCATTAAACATCTCTAGAAGACCAGTTCTAATTTCTTTCCCAAGGAATTTGCAAAACAAATGGTCAAACCCATCAGGTCCTGGGGCTATTGGATTTGACCTTTTTTATTACTTCTTCTATTTCCTCCGGAGTGATTTCTTTATCAAGATATTTATAGTCCTCGCTGTGTGTAATTTATTTTCATTATTATAAAGAGATTTATAAAATTCTGTAATGATTTCTCCTATTTTATCTGGGTGAGTATAACTTTTACCATCTGGTCACTTGAGACTTAATATTTTTCTTTGATTAGTTTGTTTCTTAAGTTTTTGTGCTAAATATTTACTTGTTTTGTTCGCCAATAAGAAGTGGGTCTGCCTGACTTTGCAGAGCTTTATTTATTTGCTTGTTTAAATTAATAATTATACTTGTTCCTTCCTTGTTCGGGCAATTTTTTTTTTTTTTATTGATTATTCAGCTCTATATATAGTGTTCTTAATGGTTTACCTCTTTCTTTTCTAATATTGGCCATTATAGAGATTATTTGACCTCTTATTACAGATTTATATGCACACCATAGGGTAACATTTGACTTGACCGTATTTGTATTAGTTATAAAGAATTCTCTGGTTTCTTTTTTTATAGATTCTAGTATTTCGTCATTCTTAAAAATTATTGGGTCAATCCTCCAAGTATTTTTTAGGGAAACGTTGTCTTTTCTATCTTCTATAACTAATGATAAGATGGAGTGGTCAGACCAAGTGGTCGGGATTAGATCAATATTTTCTGTTGATCTTATTGTCTTTATATCTAAAAAAAAGTAATCCAATCTTGAATAAGATCTATGGCGGTTAGAAAAATGAGAAAAGTCTTTTTCATGTGGATGGAATATTCTCCAGCAATCTAATAAATCATATTCGCCCATCTTTTTATTAAATTCTGTAGAGGTCTTAGTGATTTGATTTATTGTTTTTTTGTTAATCTTACCTACTCTGTCATTTATAGGATCCATAATCATATTGAAATCCCCACCTAGAATTATCTTCCCTTTTCTAAATTTGGTCAATTCTTTAAGGATTTTTTTTAAAAAGCTAATTTGATTGATATTTGGAAAATATAAATTGACTATGGTCATATACTTGTCATTAATCTGACCGCCCCAGATTATATATCTCCCTAAGCAATCAAGATATTTTTTTGATATTTTAAGAATTGATATAAGATAATTTAAATGTTTCCTGTAAGGTATTTTCCCAAAAAGTTAATTTCTCAAGTACACTATTTTCTAAAATATTGAATGCAAAAGTGATCATAAATGACAGATCAGTGGTCTTTAAAGTCACTGTTAATACTTTTCTGGTTTTGTACATGTGTATTTTTAACAATTAAATGAACTTAATTAAGGGCCAGTCTTTTGAATAAACTTGATAATGGGCAAATGCTTTCATAAAAGAAAAAAGCAGACACGACAAGCCTTCACCTTTTTACAGTTCAAGTTCCTTCTCTCAGCTGATTCTACTATTACATTCTCAGGAGGATCTTTCCTGTTTTGACCCCGTCAGTAGGTGGTGTGATGGTCGCGCGCCAAGACTTTGTTACATTTTTACTTAGGGTGAGTGTTATATTTGGGGGTTAGGGTAGTAGCAGATGTGCCACTACTTAACTATGTAAAGCTTATCAGCTGCCACTACCCTAAACTGTAACCCCTAAATCTAACCCTAAGAAATCAAACAAAGTCTCGGTGATCAACCGTAGTGCCACCTACTGGCCACTGTAGTGCCACTGCTGGCTGGAAACATCCCACATTTTGTCTTCAAGCCACATCCCATAAGTGCAGAAACTTCCTACAAATTCAAAGCCTCATCCTATCTCAGAAAGTTGATCAACAGAAGCCAAAACAGTACATGCCACAGCAGCATACATAGATATTTAAAATGTAAAAAATTGCAACCACTAAATGGCGTGGCCAAGATTTCTTCACTTTCTTGTTAGTGTAAAGCTTATCTACCGTTACCCTAACCTCAAAACCCGAGCCAATAAATCTAACCCTAGCCGCTCTGAATTTGCTGGATGCCACTGATGGCAGGCAGAAAACAGGAAAGGTCATATAAAATAAAAACCTAGGCCCTGTATTATTTTTTTTATTCTAAAAACACATTTCAGGTGAAGGATAATTTTAAATAGGTCTACAGTGGACCTTTAAACCAATTGTTTTCAACACTTTCAAACTGTTCCCCAAAAAGGCTTCTGGGTGACATATTATCCATCAACATAAAAATATGAAATACAAAATATGAGGTTCGGATCAGTTTTTTTTAAAAAGCGGATTTAAAAGAATAAATAAATAAATTTAGATATATATATAAAAAAAAAACACTGGTTTGTCCATTTTACAAGGTCTTATTTGCATGGACAGCCCTCTATCTACATGTACATGGACAGCCCTCCACATCGCTGTAATGTCACAGCGCTGTACATCGACAGCCCTCCACCTCGCTGTAATGTCCCCTATCTCTATGACACGGCGCTGTACATCGACAGCCCTCCACCTCGCTGTAATGTCCCCTATCTCTATGACACGGCGCTGTACATCGACAGCCCTCCACCTCGCTGTAATGCCCCCTATCTCTATCACACGGCGCTGTACATCGACAGCCCTCCACCTCGCTGTAATGCCCCCTATCTCTATCACACGGCGCTGTACATCGACAGCCCTCCACCTCGCTGTAATGCCCCCTATCTCTATCACACGGCGCTGTACAACGACAGCCCTCCACCTCGCAGTAATGCCCCCTATCTCTATCACACGGCGCTGTACATCGACAGCCCTCCACCTCGCTGTAATGTCCCCTATCTCTATCACACTGCGCTGTACATGGACAGCCCTCCACCTCGCTGTAATGTCCCCTATCTATATCACGCGGCGCTGTACATGGACAGCCCTCCACCTCGCTGTAATGTCCCCTATCTATATCACGCGGCGCTGTACATGGACAGCCCTCCACCTCGCTGTAATGTCCCCTATCTATATCACGCGGCGCTGTACATGGACAGCCCTCCACCTCGCTGTAATGTCCCCTATCTATATCACGCGGCGCTGTACATGGACAGCCCTCCACCTCGCTGTAATGTCCCCTATCTATATCACGCGGCGCTGTACATGGACAGCCCTCCACCTCGCTGTAATGTCCCCTATCTATATCACGCGGCGCTGTACATGGACAGCCCTCCACCTCGCTGTAATGTCCCCTATCTATATCACGCGGCGCTGTACATGGACAGCCCTCCACCTCGCTGTAATGTCCCCTATCTATATCACGCGGCGCTGTACATCGACAGCCCTCCACCTCGCTGTAATGTCCCCTATCTATATCACGCGGCGCTGTACATCGACAGCCCTCCACCTCGCAGTAATGTCCCCATCTATATCACACGGCGCTGTACATCGACAGCCCTCCACCTTGCTGTAATGTCCCCTAACTATATCACACAGCACTGTATATAGACAACCCTCTACCTCGCAGTTATGTCCCCTATATATATATATATCACACAGCACTGTATAGACAGTCCTCCTCGCTGTAATGTCCCCTATCTATATCACACAGCACTGTATAGACAGCCCTCCACCTTGCTGTAATGTTCCCTATCTATATCACACAGCACTGTATAGACAGCCCTCCACCTTGCTGTAATGTTCCCTATCTATATCACACAGCACTGTATAGACAGCCCTCCACCTCGCTGTAATGTTCCCTATCTATATCACACAGCACTGTATAGACAGCCCTCCACCTCGCTGTAATGTCCCCTATCTATATCACGCGGCGCTGTACATGGACAGCCCTCCACCTCGCTGTAATGTCCCCTATCTATATCACGCGGCGCTGTACATCGACAGCCCTCCACCTCGCTGTAATGTCCCCTATCTATATCACGCGGCGCTGTACATCGACAGCCCTCCACCTTGCTGTAATGTCCCCTAACTATATCACACAGCACTGTATATAGACAACCCTCTACCTCGCAGTTATGTCCCCTATATATATATATCACACAGCACTGTATAGACAGTCCTCCTCGCTGTAATGTCCCCTATCTATATCACACAGCACTGTATAGACAGCCCTCCTCGCTGTAATGTTCCCTATCTATATCACACAGCACTGTATAGACAGCCCTCCACCTCGCTGTAATGTCCCCTATCTATATCACGTGGCGCTGTACATGGACAGCCCTCCACCTCGCTGTAATGTCCCCTATCTATATCACGCGGCGCTGTACATCGACAGCCCTCCACCTCGCTGTAATGTCCCCTATCTATATCACGTGGCGCTGTACATGGACAGCCCTCCACCTCGCTGTAATGTCCCCTATCTATATCACGCGGCGCTGTACATGGACAGCCCTCCACCTCGCTGTAATGTCCCCTATCTATATCACGCGGCGCTGTACATGGACAGCCCTCCACCTCGCTGTAATGTCCCCTATCTATATCACGCGGCGCTGTACATGGACAGCCCTCCACCTCGCTGTAATGTCCCCTATCTATATCACGCGGCGCTGTACATGGACAGCCCTCCACCTCGCTGTAATGTCCCCTATCTATATCACGTGGTGCTGTACATCGACAGCCCTCCACCTCGCTGTAATGTCCCCTATCTATATCACGTGGCGCTGTACATGGACAGCCCTCCACCTCGCTGTAATGTCCCCTATCTATATCACGTGGCGCTGTACATGGACAGCCCTCCACCTCGCTGTAATGTCCCCTATCTATATCACGCGGCGCTGTACATGGACAGCCCTCCACCTCGCTGTAATGTCCCCTATCTATATCACGCGGCGCTGTACATGGACAGCCCTCCACCTCGCTGTAATGTCCCCTATCTATATCACGCGGCGCTGTACATGGACAGCCCTCCACCTCGCTGTAATGTCCCCTATCTATATCACGCGGCGCTGTACATGGACAGCCCTCCACCTCGCTGTAATGTCACGCGGCGCTGTACATAGACAGCCCTCCACCTCGCAGTAATGTCCCCTATCTATATCACACGGCGCTGTACATCGACAGCCCTCCACCTCGCTGTAATGTCCCCTAACTATATCACACAGCGCTGTACATGGACAGCCCTCCACCTCGCTGTAATGTCCCCTATCTATATCACGCGGCGCTGTACATGGACAGCCCTCCACCTCGCTGTAATGTCACGCGGCGCTGTACATCGACAGCCCTCCACCTCGCAGTAATGTCCCCTATCTATATCACACGGCGCTGTACATCGACAGCCCTCCACCTCGCTGTAATGTCCCCTAACTATATCACACAGCACTGTATATAGACAACCCTCTACCTCGCAGTTATGTCCCCTATATATATATCACACAGCACTGTATAGACAGCCCTCCTCGCTGTAATGTCCCCTATCTATATCACACAGCACTGTATAGACAGTCCTCCACCTTGCTGTAATGTTCCCTATCTATATCGCACAGCATTGTATCCACTTGACGTGCTACTTGTTGTTGCTGAGCAATGACGTGCTCGCAGTGGCTGCTGGGAGCTGTTACACTCAGTAGTCAGCGCCCTTGCAGTTGTCCTTATCTCCACACTACACTGACAGAGCACGCAGTGTCACCGCAATGTCCTCCACAGTATGTGACAGGGTACTATACACACCTGACAGCCATGTCACATGTATATAACATGACTACATACATGCTCGCATTGCCTCCCGTAATATTACCACACACACTCGGCCCTCACACCACTCACCAGAGTGAGCGCCGCACGGGTCGGCAGCAGCTTCCTTTTACTGACGGCCCGGATAGTCGCTCTCACCATCGAGGCGGACATGTTGTTGCAGTTTATGTCTCCCTCCTACCCATGGGAGCCGAGAAGGGCTCGGTTGAACGAGATAGAACACAGCCTGATCCGTGACACTGCAAACGCCTAACCCCGCCCACCACTAGTGACAAGGGCGACACAACCATTGGATGAAATGCTCACGGAGATGGGGCATAAAGGAGAGCTACTAGGGGAGGGGCTAGAGAAAGAGATAAACAACGTGACGTCACAACCAGCAGCCTTCTCATACATATAATACATTGTGTAATGACACAAATTAGTGTGACATTGTCCAGAGGTGCATAAGTGTGTAGACAACATGCAGCTATTTGTTAGCCCTTTTAATAAAGAGAAGAACGGTGTATGTTACACAGCAGAAAAACGAAATAAAGTATAAAATAAAACAGTAGAAATAAAAACCTTAGCCATAGAATGATTACATCTTGCAATAAACTCACATTGAAGTTTGTATTTTTAGTTGGCAATCTGCCCCCAGCTTTACTCATATATTCACTCTGATGTTGCAAGACTAAATATTTGGTTAGATGTTCTTAAGGAACAAACAAAGGTTTCCTCTCCAACCAGCCTGGCGTGGTGCTGCGGGTTTCCGGCAAGTGACATCACTCGCCAGCAACGCCACCTAAAGATTATCCCCACTCCCACCATGAAAGCTTGAATTACCCACTAGTGGGCAACAGGGACCAGGTTGACTACCACAGATCTAATCAGTCATAATTACTCCCTGGGAGGTTTCAGATGCTCAGTGATTGTAGCAAATAGAGGGAGGTTAAGACTAATATGTTAGCACGACATGAGCGCGTGTGCTGAAGTCGTGCCGACGTATGGGCGCAGACAATTGGGCAGCACACAAATGTGCGCTGGGCTAGAAGCGCTCATGCGCAATAGTGCGCCCCTACCAGCTTCCCTTCTCTCTCCCCCTGTATCTGTCACTGGCAGCTCTATTAGAGAGACGCTTTAAACCCCTATACTAAACCCAACCCAATTGTTGGCGCAACTTCACCACGCGCGCTGAAGACGGCGTGCCGACTAATATCCAGCATTCAACTGCATTGTTCCTGATGCTCTGAGCTTTGGAAAATCCCAGACAATAATTAGGCTCCAATACAGATCCTATAATGAGACGTAATACTAGATGAGACAAAGGTTCAGAAAGACTAATTAACAGAAATATACAAAATGCAATTTAGCATTTGTTTATAAGGAAATGCAAGGTTTAATAACATGCAGTTGATAGAGTATTATAGTTTTTAATTATGCTACTTTTGAATCTTTAATGTTAACATTTCTTTTAATAAATTCATAGTCAACCTCGTATTTGCCTGGACCATTGTGTTTCTTGAGTTCTGATGTGAAAGTGCCCTGGGCCATGAATGCAGTAGAGGCCATAGCTGTCACTGCTCACCTATCTACAGTGATAGCAATACTGTAGTCATGTTCAATCTTCCACCTTTGGAGATGTGTCAATCTGAGGAAATATGTCACCTAGGAGATACTTCATTTTAAAGGACCACTGAAGTGTCATCATTTGATATTTTGAAGAACTTTTATTGATAATGTGCAAAATGATTTTACACAGCTTTTTTAAGTAATTATGGCCTTGATTTTTTTACTGTTTAAAGAAGCCTATAACCTGCCTCCTTAACATGCACACTGCATTTTTCACTCTCCTTTACCTCACCCAAAACCTTTAGATTGTAAGTCTGCAAGTTCTCAATCTTGCAATGTGCTTTGGGGAAAGCACTATGGACACCGGATTCTAAGCTCAAGTACAGGGCCTTCCATCTTTGTAATGTGTTAATATTTCATATTTTATATCACAACGTATGTATAGCGCTACGGAATATGTTGGTGCGTTACAAATAAACAATAATACTGTTGTTTTCACTTTTGCTTTAATAATGACAGACACTTTGTGCTTGATTAGATATCAGAAAGTAGTGGGAAGTACAGTGGATCCAGATAAGATCTATATACACTTCTGTTAAAAGTCACCCTCTCCAAATATCACACTTAACAATAAAACCCACTGTCAGAGTTAAGCACAATAAGATAACCCTTCCTTCGAGCTAAAGCCAGATTAGCAGCCCAAAACTGGATCTTCCATGACACAGTCAGAGTTATCTAGCCATCATTTTCTTTTAAATATGTTTTTATGTTTCTGTTCTGCCTAACTGATAATGTTATTTTCTTACCTACTTCATAAGCATGATAGTTTTTTCCCAAACTTCGGCAGTTACTTAAGTTATAGTTCTTTTATAATGTACATGAATTTTCATTTTCCTGGTATCTCTGCAGATGATGACTGTAGGCTTGAAACTAAAAGATCTTTGTTTCTCGGGAGGAAAGCTATGGCTAGCATGGACACGCTAGTAAAAAGTAGTAGCATATGGATGTGAGAGCTGGATCATAAAGAAGGCTGGGCTCTGCATAATTGATGCCTTTGAATTTTGGACAAACTGTTCACTAGAACGTATGATCATGAGGCTGAAGCTCAAACATTTTGTCCATATCATGAGAGAATTCCCTACAGAAGAATATGTGGCTGGGAAAGATTAAAGGCACATTAAAAAGGGAACGGCAGAGGCAGAGATGGATAGATACTGTAATTAAAGTAATGAACATGAGCTTGAGGGAGCTCAGGTGGGCAGATGCTGACAGTTGTGCCTGGCTTACTTCAGTCAATAGAGTCATGGTGAGTCGGACATGACTGAACAACAAAAATCTGCATTACTGATAAGATAGATGCGTCCTCCAAATTAGATATAGTTTGGAAAAGCCAGTGACACACAGATAATGCAATATGAATTCTAATAAGCTAATTATGATGATTTGTACTTATCAGAAGTTTGTCTAGATTGTTTGCCGTAAAGAAATACATCGATTTTCTTTTCAACTCCATATTCTCAGCAAGATAGTTTGAGATTTCAGCATAATACATAAATAATAATTGCATAAAGTGTTAAAGACTTAAGGACAGGACAGGAAGAAGAAATACTAGGATAGAATAGGAAAAGGGCTGATGGACAGTAATATACACAGCCACATATGCTCTTCACACAAACCCAATTTCATGTCTCACAATACCAGGCCCCTCTGCAGTAAGACATTGCAAAAAACAATGAGATTTCTCTAGAATGTGAGCCATCCTAATATGTTCCTGCAGGTGCAGAGTTGGCCCTAGCTGAACCTTTTTCACTGTCTATTGTTCTCACACTGGCACCAAAGTCCCCAAAAGGTTTAGAAGTATGAACTAGGGAGTATACCTCTTACTCCCACAGATAACACTGCACTGATAAGGATTATGCAATCCTACATCTTGCCTGCTAGCTGTTCACAAGTTGGGGCATGAAAGCCTTCTTTGGAAAAAGGGGACTTTCCTTGTTAATATGAGAGGTCTCATTCCCCTCTAGATCTCTTATTATCACTCTAAAGCTAACCATCATTGGGCCACCAAGGGATTTATTGGGGGCAGTGGAGGTCCACTCTTTCAAAAGAGAAATCTTATATGTATATGATTGCTAAGAGTGCCATAAACATGGCAATTAATGAGCCCTATCTCAAACACCCACAGCCACGGTCCTCTTTCCAAATGTAAGTAGCATATTTAAGTATTTAAGTTATAGAAAAGCTGTAGAAAAATAACATATTATAAGGAACATTTCAATAAACGAATTGCAAGAAGATTTTAACCTGATTATCTTATCATACGCTCAGATAACATGCAGTTGATTGTTGGATCATTTTGCATAGAATTGACAGCTATTTACTCTGTTTTCTGACATGAAAAATAAGTATTTCTATAACTGAAAAATTCTAATTGCGTCAGACATAATGATATGAGTTAATGGCCAATAGTCCCCTGTTATTGCAAGAAATGGAACTGGACAGAACAATTTTAAAAAGTTATAGCTAAATTATAGCTACTGCTTATTCCAAAGCTTGACAGAACTGAAAATGATATCCATCTTGTGCTACTAGTTGATGCTCAGGCTGTCTGTTACTAGACTACCAGCTGGCCATTGCCTTGAGAAGTTTTATGATGTCAACATTGACATCATAATACATTGAGAGCTTTACATGTTGGAGTCAGCCTGCAATAGGTATTATTTACTTATCAGTAATGATGGGAGGAAGAGTAGCAGTAAACTAATGGCTACTACTGACATTAATGAGCAGTGAATGACAGAGAGAAAATGTGAGTATAATTTAAATTAAATAGAAGATTATCAACATAATTTTGCATTCCTTGTTTAATTATTGAAAAGTGGGCTGTGTATTTGTACTGTTTGCATATACAGTATCTCACAAAAGTGAGTACACCCCTCACATTTTTGTAAATATTTGATTATATCTTTTCATGTGACAACACTGAAGAAATGACTCTCTGCTACAATGTAAAGCAGTAAGTGTACAGCCTGTATAACAGTGTTAATTTGCTGTCCCCTCAAAATAACTCAACACACAGCCATTAATGTGGAAACAAAAGTGAGTACACCCCCTAAGTGGAAATATCCAAATTGGGCCCAAAGTGTCAATATTTTGTGTGGTCACCATTATTTTCCAGCACTACCTTAACCCTCATGGGCATGAAGTACACCAGGTTGCCACTGGAGTCCTCTTCCACTCCTCCATGATGATATTACAGAGCTGGTGGATTTTAGAGATCTTGCACTCCCCCACCTTCCGTTTGAGGATGCCCCATAGATGCTCAATAGGGTTTAGGTCTGGTGACATGCTTGGCCAGTTCATCACCTTTGCCTTCAGCTTCTTTAGCAAGGCAGTGGATGTCCTGGAGGTGTGTTTGGGGTCGTTATCATGTTGGAATACTGTCCTGCAGCCCAGTCTCTGAAGGGAGGGGATCATACTCTGCTTCAGTATGTCACAGTACATGTTGGCATTCATGGTTCCCTCAATGAACTGGAGCTCCTCAGTGCCGGCAGCAGGCCCAGACCATGACACTCCCACCACCAAAAGTATACATCTATACTGAGGAAAGGTAGTTGAAATAATCCCTAAATGACAGATAAACGGATAAGTCACAAAGAACATAAAAACACTGATATGAGTTGGAACGTAAACAGCAATGCAGAGAGAGAGTGGAGGCAGCATCTGACATCTTTTTGTTTTGTTTAATTTTATTATTATTTTTTTTTTAAATTTTGGACCCAAAGCAAATAATTGTGTTAGGTGGTGGTGCAATGTTTACATAGGTAACCGTTTAATTAAAAAAATCCTTCCTGACCCCAGTAACTGGAGATCGGATTACTCCCTGGATGAATCCTGTCTATTTAATTAAACATTTACATTTTTAACAAATGATTATTCTGCTACTGACATAAATCTTTAATAACATTCAATACCTCAACTTTTCAAACCTTGTAAAATACAATGTTAACAATGCAAACATTAACGTAAGGTAATAACATTTAAAATGAAATTAGTTAAAAATATACAGCCTTATTAAATTGCGATTCGTCAAATTTAAAAGGGCTCTATTTAAGCACATAGCATTTTTTTTACAGAAGTTTTTAGTTAGTGAAGTCCTTGATTTTGGGTAGAAGTTCACTAACTAAAACTTCTGTAAAAAAATATGCTATGTGATTAAATAGAGCCCTTTTCAATTTGCTGAATCGCAATTTAATAAGGCTGATAGTGATCTTGAATATTGAATCCAGAGGATGGCAAACTAAAAAAGCCCCAGCGAAACTTGGTCAATTGTTTCAAAGTGGGCAAAAAAATGAATTCCTTCCTGACCCATTAACTGGCGATCGGATTCCTCCCTGGATCAATACTCTCTATATCATTAATTAAACATTTAAATCTTACAACAAATGATGATCCTGCTACTAATATGAAACCTTAATTACATAGAAAGAAAATACTTTTCAGTCCTTTGAAAACAGAATTTTAACATTACAAACATGAACTTAAAGTATTAAAATGGAAACAGTAAAGGTAACAAAATGCAAGGTAACGGTTTTGTGGGGCCAATCCTGGCGAAAGTGACAGATAAAAAAATGCAATGTCTAGGAAGTCAAAGTGGTTCCCTTTAAAAGAGCCCAGCAGACTTTTAATTGTGTCTATGAGATATAGCCACTGTTTATTGCGGTTTTATTTTTTTTCAATTTTTTGGGGGTATTATTGTTGTTTTGGAAAATTGTAGATAGAGTTTTGTATGTGAAATCGTGGTGCTCTAACAAGAGGCCAAGTGACATCAAGTTTCGTCCTGGAAATGAAACCACTACTCTCTATGTTTACAAAACCTCATAGTACACAATGTTTTTTGTAAAAATGCATTCATTGTGTAATAGATCACCCTGACTTGGGTTGTCTTCAATTGAAACTTTAATATCATCTGGATTTGAGCACCTTGAAAAAGCAACATAGATTTGTCCATGTGCAAAAAACGGTTCCTGTAAAAAAATACCCACAGACTTAAAAGTTAAAATCCTTGGGATTTATTTATATCAAATGCCATGATAACTGGAAAGTGTCTCCTTTGAAGGACAAAAGGCAAACCACTCTCACTTGGAGCCAAATAAATTCTTGGTATAAAAACTCATTCACCTTTATGGGTACCAGGCATAATTTCTGCATGTATGAAATGATCTTTTAAATCATGCACAATTAATCTGGTCCCATTACAAAGTCCTTTTTTAGGATTCATATTTCTCAATAGCATGACAATTGCCCCTTTTTTCAATTGCAAAACATGTGGTGGCATTCCAGATGATGTTAAAGAATTTATAAATTCTATACTAAAGTTAGACTCACTGTCTTTATCGTCAGCCAGAACTGAATCTGCACTCTAATAATTATTTTGGGGTGCGTTGATGAATTTAAAAATGTCGTTATTTAGATTCAAGGCATCTATATTTTTTGATGTTAATATCACTTTGTTTGCCATGTCTGAGTAATCGTCGTTATTGAGAGTGTTTAGAAAGATTGCCGATATGAGTGACTCCTTGTAAATCATTTGTGGATGTTTTCCTTCTCCAATTTGAATGAGCCAATCATTGAATTAATTTGGTCTTCAGATCTCATATCTAATTTTAATTTTAGGTGTGTAAATATCTTCCACAATTTACTTATCTTTGATACATGTTTCAATGATGTCAGTCCTATTTCCATGTGGCACAACAGGTAATGTTTGCCTAAAATCTCCTCCTATGAACATCATCTTTCCACCAAATGGCACATTATTATCCATCACTTCTTTTAATAATCTATCAATACATTGCAAGGCATGACATGACATCATTGTTTCCTCATCTATGATAGTTAATTTACTTTTTCTTTTTTTTTTGGGTTGTAAAGAATTCAGTTGAATATTTGACACTGATGTTTCTAAAATGGGAACTGGCAGTTTAAATCCACTATGCACAGTTCTGCCACCTTCTAACAAAAGTGTTGCAATTCCAGTTGTTGCAAATGGCATTGCTATTTGACCCTGTGCTCGGATGTAACTCATCAAACAATTGTACAGATACGTTTTTCCTGATCCACCAGGGCCATCTAGATAGAAATAACGGTCTTTGACCATTTCATCATCTGTAGCATTTGTGATGGCATTAAATGCTTGCAATTGTAAAGTATTTAAAGTTGCCAGTTTTTCTTGTGTTTTTTTTGTTGTTGAACCCCAGTGTCATAATCATTAAAGTTGATGTCATCTATAAGTCCTGGATCAGGCAAATTAAAACTTGCACAATTTAATCCATGAGCAAGAAATATTTCTTGAATTTCCATTAACACTTTTAAGAGTGCAATGGGCTCATTGTAACGTTTCAAGAAGTCTTCAGACACATTTAATTTAAATGTTTCCCACAAAGTAAATGCATCATCAGGTACATTGCAAAAGATGCAAATTAATGCAAATTGTTCTCGCATTTGCTTTGGCATTTGATATAGTGCTGTTCCTTCCAGACACCTCTCCACCTCTGGCCTGAGTGTCCTGGCAGTTTAATTGAAACCAAGCAGTAAGTGTTGTTTCTTGATGTTCACTTTGGGCTAAGGCAGTTCTTTCATTGCCTGCAGTAAAGCAAACAAACTGACTTTGTGGCAAATGTACAGCTAATCGATACACAGCATGATCATGCATCTCAAATTTTAGAAGACGCCACATTGCTTCAGGAGCATCTAAATAATTAGAAGGTTTGTCATGTAAAATTGGATTTTCCTCTTCTTTTTGTGCACCTTGCACAACAAGAGTTGCTGCATCATATCCTTTGTATATATATTTATACACATATTTGATTGATTTAATAGAAGTGCAAGATTCCACATTTATGTGTGAATTTGTACTTCATCAGCAAATGTGTATTGTATGGAACTACATATCTATTATCTACCTTTTGGCCACGGATAATAGCTGTTTGTCCTTCTCTTCTTTTATACAAAGGGTATCCATCACATTTAGCATAAGTTTGCATTTGAAATTGTTTTGGGAAATCTTTTGTAGATTTTTTATTTTCCATACATGGTGAATTTGGATTGATATCTCCACATGGCCCATGAATTATTCTGTGTGTTACAATCTCATGAATATGCCTCTGGATGTGGCAATTCAGCAGTAATTATTGAATCCACTCTCTCTGCAGTATTCAATTTATCTTTTTCCTGCAGGATTAAAAGTATGTGTGCATGTGGAAGGCCTCTTTTTTTTTGGTATAAACAAAAAAGTCACACATTTTCCAAATAACTGTGCTTTAGTTATATCATGTATTAATGAATTGAGTTTTATGTTGAATACTCTTGCCACTAAATCTGGTCTGTCAGAAGTATTTTGTCGAAGATTCAAATTTTCCTTGATCGCTGGCCATTGTGGATTACATGTGAACGTAATGAATAAATCTGGTTTTCCAAATTTTGTGACAATAGACATGGCTAAATTATATATTTCTCGCATATTGCGAGGTAGGTCCTTGGAAAGTGGATGGCAAAATGATTGCGCTTCCAGCTGGAATGTTGGTAGCCAATTCAGCTACATAATCCATGAATCCACAATATTGTTCTACTCAAAGCTTGTGTTGTTGAAATTTTATAAAATTTAGATTATTTGCTTCGACTTGTAGATAGGAATCAATAACCCATTGTTGTGTGAATTTGCCCCCATGTAAAATAGGATTAAAATGATCCAGAATAGCAGTTTGTGCCACTTTATATTCCAACATAGAAATGTTGCAACTAAGACGAACTTTACTATTGGGATAACTTTGCAATTGTAATTTCGGTTCCCATACAGGTTCACCATTTGGAAAGAAAATGGGATATGTCATTGGATACAAATTACAACTTAATATATTTATGTTTATAAAAGGTTGGTCTTCATTGTGTGGATATATTTTAATATCCTGCTGAAAAGGTGGTTCACCATTCTCATTTTTAAAGGCCATGGCAACCTCATTTACTGTTGGTAAATTATACAGTCTTTGATCAGTGTTGCGATCTCTTTTTAAAACCATATTTACTCTTGGCATTGTCAATTGATATATTTGAGCATGTTGTTGTTGTTCTTTTTGAACCTGTGCTAATTGTTTCTATGCTTGACTGTATGGGTTGTTGACCATAATTTTATCCAGCTGTTCAAAGACTATGTTCAAACACTGATTATTTTCTGGAAGCGTCGTCCTTTGTTCAACAGCTTCCATTGTATCTAAGACGTATAACTGTGCAACTTTCCTTTGCTCTCCTTCTTGTGGGTGTAAATGTGAAGTGCTGTGGTAAATTTGTCCTTGAACTCTAAAACAGTAAAGACCATGTCCTGGGACATTTTCTGCTAATGTAGCACTGATTGAAGAAAATTAAATTGCACTGTTAAAAGACCTGATGTTTTTTATAAAATTGGTATAATTTGGAAATGTTGGATCGCTCATGATGTGTGTCTTTGCTGTCAAAAAGGAAAGGTAAGACTTTCACAACTAATGAAGTCTCCGTCATTTTCTCAAGGAAGACCAACTGATTGGCCCCACAAAACTGACAAACAACATTGAGTAATTCCCAATAATGAGTATCTACTGTTAGTGCTGTAATGAAAGCAGAATCCTGAGCTTCCTCAACATAGATATCACATTGGTGTCATGTGTATGAACATTGGCGTCAATAGGCAATATTGGATCACTAGGCAATGTTTCACAGACATGTTTTTGTTTACTTTTTCTTTTCTTTGAAGCTCCAGCACACTCACTTTGTGCTTTCTTACTAATATTTCTTTTATTTAAAAATTTCTGTCTGTCTTCTTTTCCTAAGCATTGGGAAGTCTCGGGGGACTGTGCAACTCCACCTTTTGCTTCCTTTCCCTTGCTGCTCTTCTTTTGCGTTCAATCCTGTCTTCTCCGTTGTCCGCCACTGTAATCTCTAATTGCAAATACAGGTGTAAGATGTATTTTTTTTTGTATTGTACATATTGTTTGCAGCTGCTCTCAATCCAAATCTAAATAGCATTAATGAAAGAGTGCAATGATTTGCATAGCATTTTGAATTTTTCCATGAAATAAATGAATCCATTAAGTTTTTTTTTTATTGGCATACATTAAAATGGAAAGCACTGCACAAATATATATATATATATATATATATATATATATATATATATATATATATATATATATTGATAACATTTTTTTTGTAATAATTAGTTATTAAGTCATTAATAAATGAATATACGTTAATGAATTAATCAATAACTGACATCAATGGTAAACCTAAAGAGGTAATTATGTTTTCCTAAAGAAGGGCAAACAGAAAGAGATATGAGGAAAGTATAGATCAGGCTTAAAATAATGTGTAATTTTGTAATTTTTTTAATAATGGAATTTTGTAATTTAATTAATGATGAAATCAATTGACTTATAAGGTGTAATTTACGTTCTTTAAAAGTTAATTAGGTAAGCATATATATTTTTTGGGGGTTATTATGAATGAATAATACGAAGGGCCTCAATTATTTGCAATTTGTGCAATGCAATAGGGCACTATATAAGCAGATAGCATATTTTTTTGTAAGTTTTTATTTGGTGAAAACTTTAGTTTTGGATAGATGATCATTAAGTATAAATTTATGTAAAAATAATATGCTATGTCCTTATATAGAGCCCTATTCAATTTTGCAAATTGCAATTGAATGAGATCCTAAATAAATATAGGTTAATTAATTAATCATTAACTGTCATCAGTGCAAAACCAAAAGGGCATCATGAAATCATATACCTGTGAAATTGATGTTATGTCTGAAGACTGAGAGTGAATTCTGCAGGATTTTTTCTGTCAGGTTCAGAGATGAGTAATCTGTGAAATGACATGAAAATCATTTTAATGCTTGTATTCAATTAATTTGTGACTCATTGAAACTATGATGTTTAATTGGCATAGATCCAAAACATAAATGCATAATCATCAATATATTCATAAATAAAATCAGCATAAAATGTTAAATGTAGCACATGTCAGAATCTAAGAAAGTGCTTTATATATTTAAGTGCTTTGAAGGTCCTATCCCTGTCAGGCAATTATAAGCACTCTAGATATGTAAGTGCTTTTTGAAATGTACATATTTTTTGATCTATTATAGAAAAAAAATTGCTTTTGGAACTATTAATTAATAATAATACAATGTACATGAATGAGCAGTAAGGTAGACATAAGTGCAGGTTAATTGTTTTTATTATTTTTATTGCAATTTAAAATGTAATTTTTTTTGTAATGATTACTAATTATGAATTAGTTATTGATTAATTAACATATATTGATATATTAATTGTCATCAATTCAAAATAAAAAGAGTTAATCCTTTTTTCTTCCCTAGGAACATAATTAAATGATATACCTGTAAAGGTGATCTTTATGCTGTTTAAAGGCTGCAAACATCACTCTCTGTGTTCAGTCAGTTGCAGAGATGATGAAACTGTCAAATAAGATGGAAAACATTTATAATATTTGGATTCATCCCTATCAGGCAATCATCAGCAACACGGATATATTGGCATAGATGCAAAACATAAATGCATAATCATCAATATATTTATAAATAAAAGCAGTATAAAGTATTAAATGTAGCACATGTAAATGTTTTGTAATGATTACTAATTATTAATTAATAATTATATTTTAATTAATCAATAACTGCCATCAATTCAAAATAAAAAAAACTTAATCATTTTTTGTTCCATAAGAACATAGCTAAATGATATACCTGTAATGGTGATCTTCAGCTGTTCAAAGGCTGAAAACGTCACTCTCTGTGTTCAGTCAGCTGCAGAGATGATGAAACTGTCAAATAAGATGGAAAGCATTTGTTATATTTGGATTCATCCCTGTCAGGCAATCAGCAGCAACACGGATATATCAGTGCATAGTAAAATATACATATTGTTTGTGGTCCCTTGTTTTTTATTCAATTAATCAATGAATCAATGACTAAATATATTCTAAAAAGCTAAGCATTAATATATTAATAAACTAAAGGTTTTGTAAAATATAGAATATTTGTTGTTCATAATGATTACTAATAATTAATTAATAAAATAATGTACATTAATAATTAATTAATCAATGTCTAAATATATTAGAAAGAGGTAAGCCTTAATGTATTATTAAACTTTAGGCAGTTTAAAATGTTATACATTTTTATTTGATAATGATTACTACTTAATAATTAATAAATTAATGTACATTACTAATTAATTATTCAATGAATTAATATATTACAAACAGCTAAGCATGAAAGTATTGATAAAATAAAGCAAGTGTAAATTATAAGCTGGTTGCTCAATTTTTTTAACTAATAATATATTCTTTTTTTTAAGAATAATTAATTTAGTAATTATTTATTTATGATTATTAATATAAATTAATATACTTTACCTATTTGTATTACATATTCAGCAATCAGTATCCTGAAGAGCTAACAATCTTGGATTTTCTGGCAGCAGAAAATGTCCACTCAGACTGTCATCACCTGAGGAGAAAGGGTCAGTTCTGTGGCAAGTGTGCCCTATATATAGGCTGCGTGCGCGAGACAAAACCCTTCGTTTAGGCGGGAATTCCGCCATTTCACAATCTTAATATGTAAATGTGTAAGTTAGTGTTGTAAAATGGCGGCATTAGTCTATGTTTTACGCGTTACTCAAGCATTTTGCATCCTTCCTATTAGTATTTTTCTACTGCGTACGTCGCTGGCTGCGTTTTGCGCGGTTCGGGGTCATGTAACCTCGTTTTCATTTTTCGTCCACCATTTTTTTTTCTTGCTTAGCAGATTTTTAAGTGACCAAACTGCTTAAATGCAACATAAATTCGCATTGCACCTCACTTCCAGACGTCCTGGCTGTTCTCCCGTGTTGTGTGTGATGTTTTTCTTGTATGTGTTTTTGTATTTTTCTTGTTTTTTGGTTTGCGCGGTTCGGCCGTTAACTTCGTATTTTTCCTATACGCGTCTGGTAATATTTTTTATTTTCAAAGTCCCGCTTGCAGCCTAAGGCGATCCCGCGTTTTGTAAGTGTTTGTAGGCAAAGTCCTGCGTGCTTGGGAATGCGATATGTCTTATTCCACCTTCTCCCCCCGTCCCTTCCCTGTGTGTTTCTCCTCTGTGTGTCTGCTGAATGTTTGCGTTTAAGGCGCCTACTACTGTTTGTTTTATTTTCAAAGTCCTGCGTGCCTGGCGTTGTTGGTGTAAGTGTTACTGTCTTGGCCGTCGTCTATTTTCTAAGTCCCACATGCATGGCTTTGCTGAGCCTCGTTTTCATCCAGTTTCAGAATCCTTCAGAATCGTTTTTCATCCGTCATTTTTTTCCTCGCTTAGCCGATTTTAGATTGCCAAAAGCCCCAAATATGGCTCAAAATCGCTTGCAACCTCACTCCCAGGCATCCTGGCTCTCCCCCTGTATGCTGTGTGTTATTATATTTGGTAAATATTTTTTTTTTTTTTTTAGTTTGACTCGCACTTGCGACCCTCGACGAATTTGAACCATGAGCCAAAGTCCTGCCCCGTAGGCGGCTCACCACGCTTCGCGAGGCTTTACACATGAGCGCCTTTGGCGCTCATCCAGCCAAAGTCCTGCTCCGTACACGGATCGCCTCGCTTCGCAAGGCTTCGCAGATGAAAGCCTTTGGGGCTCATTTAGCCTAAGTCGTGCGCCGTAGACGGCTCGCCTCATTTCGCAAGGCTTCGCAGATGAGCACCCTTGGCGCTTATCCAGCCTAAGTTGTGCGCCGTATAAGGCTCGCGGTTGCGACCTCGCTACAAGGTTGCAACTGCGTGACCAACATCGCAAACGTTACAGACAGCGTTCTTGGTCCACAACTGTTATAGTCATACTAGCGACTTGCCCGTCAAAAAATGACGGCAATAGAATTGTAAGTCAGGGAATGCTGTTTGGCACACAAAGTAAGTGTTTTGGTTGTGTGAGTACCTTCAGTTCTCATTGCAAGCCTCGTGCTGAGCGCCTTCAGCCTCTGGGTTGATGTATTTTTGGTTGTCAGAGCCCCTTTGGCGCCGATTGCAAGGTCCATGCTTATCGCCATTTGGCGCTCATTGCAAGGCTCTCCCCAGGTGTAGTTTTGTTCCTCTTTGCACCCTTGGCGCTCCATGTGAGGCATGCAGTGAACGGCTTTGGCGTTTATTGTGATACTGTCGCGTGGTGTTTTGTATTTTTTTCTGTATATGTATTTTTGTAATTATAATCAATTAATTACTGAACTGATAAATTAATATACTTTACCTATTTGTAGCAGATGGGGTTAGGCATAGGGTTAGAATTAGGCATAGGGTTGGGATTAAGCTATAGTTAGGGTCCTGGCATTTATTTTTACATCTAGGTAGTGCTGTTTTGCAGCGTTCAGGCGCGGTCACTGTGTTCACAGTGATGCGCCGCAGGGATTTTGGGAAAGATCCGTCATTTCATTGGACAAAACAGGTAAAGACAATGTTTTGTGGAAATGTACATATTGCAATGTCAGGTAAAAGACTGCTATTGTTGTATATGCATAGTGAACAGTGCATGTAAAGTCTTCTTGAGCGATAACAAGACCAGTGTGAAGGTAGATAAGTAGGCAAATAGAAGCGTAATAGTTTATTTAGGGTAGGCAGGGTGAACCCTAACCACTGGACCACCAGGGAACCCTTTAATACAAAGTATAGACTGGAACAGGTAAAAATACTGCAAATAAATGGACAATATTTAAATCCTTACTAAATATCACATATACCATGTGGAAATAAAAGAAAAAAGGAGTAAAGCACATGTGGCTTATCAAAGTTTTAAAGATCAAGATAAGGAGTAAAAAAACAGGCATTTAAATTTTACAACCAAGGAACAGAGGCAGCTTTCCATGAGTACAAGGAAGTTAAGGAGGCTTGTAAAAGGGCTATTAAGATAGTGGGAACTGGGATTGGTAGCCCCCAGTATACAACCAAGCGCTCCGGTTAGACCACCTTCCTTGTTCCACCTTCCTGTTGATCTACGAGTCCTAAATATATTAATGTGTTCAGATAAGATGGGTATATCATATGTACCATATGTCTACCATTTTGAATATAGATCGCCCGAAATCCTAAAAGCCTTTTATTTACAACGACCACTTTACATAGACCCATTCCACTATTACTATATATTGTCCTCATTGAAGAAGAGACTGGACCTCTAGAACTCACAGACACCTACTTGGGATAGTAACCAGTGAGTTGAAATACCTCATAGTAAATTGAGGGCACTCCAGATGAGAGTCAGAGACATTAATATGTTAACATTTTTAATTCTATATTCAACTCAGCGCACCAACACCTAGTGCAGATCATTCACGGTCTACTACCCCTCCCTTTTTTTAGTTTCAAAAGGACTAACTAGACTGCAATAAACGTTTCATTTTCTATTTTAGCCAAAGGAGAGTAAGACTAATCCTATGGTTTAAAAAAATATATATTAATGGAAGAAGGCTAGAAAAGAAGCTATAGGAACATTGCCTTTTCCTGATAACTATTTATCAGTCAGCCTGTTTCTCATTGCAGATTAACTGAATAAGGCAATGTTTTCTGTATACCAGTAGTTGAAATGCTGCAACAAAATGGGGCTACGCTACCTTCACCAAATAATTGGTTAATGCAGGAAGAAATCCAAAAGGTTTGAAAAAATAAATGTTAATAAAAGGCCCAGGTCCTGATGGAATACATCCAAGGGTACTGAGGGAACTGGGCTCTGTAATAGCTAAATCAGTATATATAACTAGTAGCTTGCCCGTCTTTAATGACGGTATCATACAATGTTATCTTGAATTGTCTCGCTCTGTCCTGTCTCTCTCTGTTCTATATTTCTCTCTCTCTGTCTTGTGTCTCTCTCGCTCTTCTTTCTTTCTCTCCGATCTGACTCTCTCACTCCTGGTGCTGTATTTTCTCTCTTTGTGCACTCTCTCTCTGTGCACATTCTTTCTGTGAACACTCTATCTCTGTGCACTCTCTCTCTTTGGGTGCTCTCTGTGCTTGATTGCTTTCTGTGTGCACTCTGTGTGCTTTTGTGCTCTCTCACTGTGCCCTCACTCTCTGTCTGCGAGCTCTAACTGTGGGCTCTGCCTCTGTGCGCTCTCTCTTGCTTTGTGTGTGCGCTGTCTGTATGCGCTCTTGCTCTGTAATTCCCTCTCTCTCTCTACCTATCTCTCTCGCTCTCTGTTTTGTCTTTCTCTCTGACCTGTATCTCTTGCTCCTGGTGCTGTCTCTCTGTGTGCTCTCTCTGTCTGTGCACTCTCTCCTGCTCTCTGTCTGTGTGCTCTGCCTCTGTGCGTGCTCTCTCGGCCTGTGCCATCTCTCACTCTCTGTGTGCGCTCTTGCTCTGTAATTCTCTCTCTCTCTCCATTCCCCTCCCTCCCTCTCTCTCTGGCCCTGTCTCGTCTTTGTCTCTGACCTGTCTCCCTTTCTCCTGGTGCTGTCTCTCTCTCTGTGCATTCTCTCGCTGTATGTGTGTGCTCTCTCTGCTTGCGTGCACTCTCTCTCTCTCTCTCTCTGTACCCCTCTCCCTCTCTGTACCTATCTCTCTCGCTCTGACTTGTCTTTCTCTCTGACCTGTCTCTCTCGCTCCTGGTGCTGTCTCTCTCACTGTGCACTCACTCTCTGTCTGCGAGCTCTCTCTAACTTTGTGCTCTGCCTCTGTGCGCTCTCTTGCCTTTTGTGTGCGCTGGCTGTATGTGCTCTTGCTCTGATTTTCTCTCTCTGCCTATCTCTCTCTCTCTGTTTTGTCTTTCTCTCTGACCTGTCTTTCTTGCTCCTGGTGCTGTCTCTCTGTGTGCTCTCTCTGTCTGCATGCTCTGCCTCTGTGCGTGCTCTCTCGGTCTGTGCCATCTCTCACTCTCTGTGTGCGCTCTTTCTCTGTATCTCTCTCTCGCTCTCTGTTCCCCTCCCTCTCTCTCTCTCTCTGGACCTGTCTCAGTCTCGATCTGTCTTGTCTTTGTCTCTGACCTGTCTCTCTTTCTCCTGGTGCGGTCTCTCTCTATCTCTCTCTGTGTGCTCTCCATATCTTTGCACTCTCTTACGCGCTGTATGAGTGTGCTCTCTGTTTGCCTGCACTCTCTCTCTCTCTCTCTCTCTCTGTACCCCTCTCCCTCTCTGTACCTGTCTCTCTCGCTCTGACTTGTCTTTCTCTCTGACCTGTCTCTCTCGCTCCTGGTGCTGTCTCTCTCTGTGCACTCACTCTCTCTGCGCTCTCTATTTCATTGCGCTTTCTGTCGGTGCACTCTCTCTCTGTCTGTTATGGTGTGGTAAATTATAGAAATTGGAGTAATAAATACTTTATTGTAAGAATATTTAATACAAAAAATAAATAAAAATAAGATTGATCTGATAAACTTATTTGGGTTTGTAATATTTATCTGTAATGCAGCCTCTCTTATCCACCCACATAGAATAGGATGTCCATTAACTTCCTGGTCATTATCAATACATGCTTATTACTTCCTGGAGGCTTCCACGTGATATTCAGGATGGGAATGTACATGCTTCAGGAAGTAAAAAATTATATATGAGCATGATTGACCCAGCAAGCTATGTGAATATCTGTGAGATGGTTTAAGACTGAAAACCATGCAAGCAGACTCCCAAGTGCTAGTTAGCTTAATCATCTTATAGCCCATGCGATTATAGCCCATGCTTTGTGAGTGGATCAGAAAGGCGGATAAACTGTTAAGCTACAAAACTTCAGTGCACGTTCACTTTGAGAAGGTTCAAATATATATTTATTTTAAAACCATAGGTTACTAAATTTTATGTATATATGCATGTAAATACAGGGACACAAAAACATTTAATTTTAAATATCAGCAATTTGAGGAGCATGTCAAAATTGGCATAATTAATCTATCTTCACCATAAACCGCTACAATGTATTTAAACTTTGTACTAACAATTTTTTTTATTACTACATGTTTTTCAACACAACTGATAAATTAAATGACAAAGACCTAGTGACCATATCATTTATTTTAATTTTTTTAACTATTCTGAGATGCACCACTCCAGCTACCTGCCTGGACAGAGCAAATTGACTTTGGATAAAAAAATTAAAAAAATGCAGGTTGAAAGATCCAACTGAAGCCTTACTTGTACTCCAGGTCCACCCACTTATCATTGTAAATGGAAGCTCTAGTACTGCACATGATCATTTTAGAAAAATTACAATTCACACCCACCCCATAAAAAAAATATATATATGATATAATTATAATAAAATGATAAACCTCAATTTGTAACGTGCCAACAAATTCCATAACGCTAAACAGGGTAGACACAAGTCAAAAACAAGGTTAACAAAATGATATAGAGGGACCAGTTATTGAGTTTAAAATCAAGCATAGAAAGTACTTTCTCTAAAGCACCCAATAAGATTGAAGACTCGCAAACTTACAGTGTAGAAGGCATGGGTGAGGTATAGAAAAGTAGGGTACACTATGTTTCGTAAATTGAGTCTGAAGGTGACCTGCTTCTTTAAATAGATGAGTGTTTAGAGAGATTTTGAAGGGTTTAAGGCGGGAGCATAGTTCAGTGGATTTCCATCGAATAGGAGCAGCACAAGAAAAGTCCTGAAGGCAGGAATGACAGGCGGTAATAAGAGGAGGAAAGAAGAAGGTCATTAGCAGAACGAGGAGGACAGTTGAGAGAGTATTTAGAGACAAGAGCAGACATATAAGAAAGTTCATTATTATTGAGGGCTTTATACGTTACGGTCAGATTTTCACTTTTATTCTGGATGCTATGAGAAGGCAGTGGAGTGACTGACAGAGGTGCTACAGATACTGAGCGTTGAGTATGGTAGAGGAGCCTAACAGTGGCATTCGTTATGAAGTAAAAATGTTGAGGAGACTGTTGCAGTAGTCGTGTTGCAGTAGTCGAGGTGAGATATGATGAGAGTGTAGCAGAATTTTGTTTGTGTTTTGTGAGAGAAAGTGATGTATTTTGGAAAAAAAAAATGTAGGTGAAAATGACAAGATTTAGTGATGGATTGTATTTGAGGAATGAGAGAGGGCAGGATCCCGTAGAACCCCCAAGACAACTGAGAGTTGAGGGAGATTATGGTATTGTCAACAGTGAGAGATATACAGGGAGTGCAGAACTATTAGGCAAGTTGTATTTTTGAGGATTAATTTTATTATTGAATAACAACAACCATGTTCTCAATGAACCCAAAAAACTCATTAATATCAAAGCTGAATATTTTTGGAAGTAGTTTTTAGTTTTAGCTATTTTAGGGGGATATCTGTGTGTGCAGGTGACTATTACTGTGCATAATTATTAGGCAACTTAACAAAATCAAATATATACCCATTTCAATTATTTATTTTTTACCAGTGAAACCAATATAACATCTCAACATTCACAAATATACATTTCTGACATTCAAAAACAAAACAAAAACAAATCAGTGACCAATATAGCCACCTTTCTTTGCAAGGACACTCAAAAGCCTGCCATCCATGGATTCTGTCAGTGTTTTGATCTGTTCACCATCAACATTGCGTGCAGCAGCAACCACAGCCTCCCAGACACTGTTCAGAGAGGTGTACTGTTTTCCCTCCTTGTAAATCTCACATTTGATGATGGACCACAGGTTCTCAATGGGGTTCAGATCAGGTGAACAAGGAGGCCATGTCATTAGATTTTCTTCTTTTATACCCTTTCTTGCCAGTAACGCTGTGGAGTACTTGGACTCGTGTGATGGAGCATTGTCCTGCATGAAAATCATGTTTTTCTTGAAGGATGCAGACTTCTTCCTGTACCACTGCTTGAAGAAGGTGTCTTCCAGGAACTGGCAGTAGGACTGGGAGTTGAGCTTGACTCCATCCTCAACCCGAAAAGGCCCCACAAGCTCATCTTTGATGATACCAGCCCAAACCAGTACTCCACCTCCACCTTGCTGGCATCTGAGTCGGACTGGAGCTCTGTGCCCTTTACCAATCCAGCCACGGGCCCATCCATCTGGCCCATCAAGACTCACTCTCATTTCATCAGTCCATAAAACCTTAGAAAAATCAGTCTTGAGATATTTCTTGGCCCAGTCTTGACGTTTCAGCTTGTGTGTCTTGTTCAGTGGTGGTCGTCTTTCAGCCTTTCTTACCTTGGCCATGTCTCTGAGTATTGCACACCTTGTGCTTTTGGGCACTCCAGTGATGTTGCAGCTCTGAAATATGGCCAAACTGGTGGCAAGTGGCATCGTGGCAGCTGCACGCTTGACTTTTCTCAGTTCATGGGCAGTTATTTTGCGCCTTGGTTTTTCCACACGCTTCTTGCGACCCTGTTGACTATTTTGAATGAAACGCTTGATTATTCGATGATCACGCTTCAGAAGCTTTGCAATTTTAAGAGTGCTGCATCCCTCTGCAAGATATCTCACTGTTTTTGACTTTTCTGAGCCTGTCCAGTCCTTCTTTTGACCCATTTTGCCAAAGGAAAGGAAGTTGCCTAATAATTATGCACACCTGATATAGGGTGTTGATGTCATTAGACCACACCCCTTCTCATTACAGAGATGCACATCACCTAATATGCTTAATTGGTAGTAGGCTTTCGAGCCTATACAGCTTGGAGTAAGACAACATGCATAAAGAGGATGATGTGGTCAAAATACTCATTTGCCTAATAATTCTGCACTCCCTGTATATGGAGTGGAAGCAGGTGGGAAGATTAGGAGCTCTGTCTTCAACATATTCAGCTTGAGTTGACAGGCACCTATCCAGGAGGATATGCTAGAGAGGCAGTTGGCAACATGAGCTAGAAGAGTGGGGGATAGTACTGGAGCAGAGAGGTAGATCTGGGTGACATCCGCATATAGATGGTATTGAAATCCAAAATTATTTATTGGGGTACCGAGCAAGGAAGTATAAATGGAGAAAAGGAGAGTATCTTGAGGTACACCAGAGTGCGAGGTGAAGAAGAAGAGCCAAAGAAGAAGACAGAAAGCCGGATTAGAAGGAGTCAGGGAAAAAACATTTTTATATATGGCAACAATAAAAAAAAAAAAAAAAAAAAAAGTCTATGCAGTTTGGAGGTGGTGATGTGTATTGCATTCAATACCACAATCTCCCGACCTTTATAAATGTTATGGCTCAGACAAAAACAAACAAAATCTTATGAACATGGAAGCACAAAGATTTTAATCAGATCATCATTTTCCCAACATATTTCAAAATGAGATTCAGCAAATTTTAACATGAGATACAGTATAAGTACTGAAAAAGATGGATTTACAATGACTAAAACAGTGCAGTGTGTTTTTATTTTTTAAAATGAAGTTAAACTGGGTAAAAGCAAAACAAATTGTGGGTTGTTTTCAATATTTCACACATTTTCCTGGTACAAACCAACCAACTGTTAAGGCCTCTGGTGACATTAAAAGAAATCCTGGGACTGTTGAAATAATTTTCATGTACTGCACAGGGTACATCCCCTGTAGCAGGAATACTTGTTATAAGATTGCAGAAAGTTAAACAATTTCCTTAAAAGTAGGAGCATTTAAGTTGGTTCAGTTTGTTCCCACTGTTAATATAAGGACAGTTACAAAAAAAAAAGAAAAAAAAGATCTGAAAAATAGTATTTTTTTTAAATTGTGTAATTAATTACTTTAGCTCCCCGTTTTCCTTACACTAAGCTAAACAATATAAGCACCTTATCTTTTTTTTGTCCCAAGACCAAAATACACTCTTTCAGTGACATTTTTGCTACATTTAATTTTTTAAATATGCTTGATGGGCAATCTGGGTTTTTAACCCTAAGCAACATTTCTTTTCCCTTGTCATATTAAATAGACAAAAAAGGGAAAAAAGAACACAATTGTTAGCAGCATAAAAAACAGGAGCGACCCGCACTGAGATATCTTCTTCATGCAAATCCCATGAAGAATAATGTTTTGGGTCCAGTAGGGGAGCAAGATAAATACAAGCGAAATGACCAGACAATCAAAACAAAAATTAACAGATGTAACTATTACATCCATTGAGGTATTTACATAAAAGGTGACTCGCAATTGATTTTTTTTTTGTTTTGTTTTCCACAGATAACAAGAATAATAAAATCAGGTTTGTTAATACAGCAGCAATCCACAAACGCTTTAAACAATTTTACACAAGGATTTCATAAACCATTAATAAATACCATTTACCTTTCAAAAAATATTTCTATTTCAGATGGCCAAAAACCAGGGAACCTCTTTTAACAGGTGCACCAAATAGAAAGGACTTTAAGAGGCATATGCTGTAATTAAAATCATGATGGGAAGTCATGTATTTGTGAAATATAAAATTTCAGTACCTGCCCATCTTTCTTTTCTCGTAAACAAATACAAACTTCATGGCTTTGCTTTAAAATGCACAAATAAAAATAAATTAAGAACAGGTGCCCTTGATATGAGGACTGCATTAAAACATAAAGTTTCTCTATTTCAAAATCACAATGTCATACCAAAAAAAAAAAAAAAAAGTTTCCATTTATTAACCAAGTCCAAAGTCTGTTCATTGCTGCTGTCCCGTGAACCCAGATGCTTTAAAGGTAAACTTCATTAAAAAAAAAAAAAAAAAAAAAAAAAAAAATTTTTTTTACAGAGGCATGCACATGGACGGTCTAAGATCCCATCACCGGCAGTGTGCTTCAAGAATCTTGCGGAGTCCTCTTCTGGGAGGCTTTTCCCTGAGACATGTATTTATTGGAAAGGCTGCCTGTAGCAAAAACAGTAAACAGGTTAAGTTCAGCATATTGGCACTGTACTAGGACACACAAGAATGAGATCTAAATCATTTTAATTTGGGAAACCTCTGTCTTTTGATTTAGTTCTAAGCGTGGGGTAAACCATATAAATTTCTTTTGAAAAATAGATAGATTTAATACAATTTAAAAACTTGTAGCAGGCAAGGAAAGAAAATGTTTTTCTCCCCGACAATTTTCAACAGCACTCCCATGACTGCCGCAATCCTTTATCATTAGATTACTGAACAATTCCATAGAAGAGGGGTCCAGCAGCAAGCCAACCACTCCGTTTATCAGTGGTGAAGCTACTGCCGATGCAAGACACAGGTGGAAAGGGACACGGGAGGGGAAGGGTATTATCTTTGTCATTTATGTCATTAGTGTATATATTATATACGTATTTGAACACAACCATATACAGTATACTTATTTGAATCATGCATGTATAATTTTTTTTGTTTGTTTTTATAAAAAAAACTAAACAAGAGTTTTGTGTGGTTCACAATATGTTTTACACTTTGTATAACAAAGTCCTGCTTGGGAGGGATGAATAGCTGAAACATCACCCCCTGTTAGATTGTAAAAAGGAACCTATCCAGCTGTGTGGATGGCTCCTCCTACACCATGGCTATTTCCTCAGCTAATCAATATGGAGAGATGAAGGTGATGGTGAATATGAAAAGTTAAATTGCAGCTCTTATACAAAGCCGCAAAATAAAGCAAGCCCAAAATACTTTATTTCACTAAATATAAAAAAAAAACAAAAAAACATGGAGATTACATTTTAAAATAAGTTTTGAACAGTTCAGTGGTCTCCATTTGTTACTTTTACTTTTCATAATGACAGTTCTTCCTTTTCCCTTTAATCTAAAACACATTTCAAGTCTAGAAAATGACATGCAGACCTCTGGTCCCAAAAGAGAATGTTCAGCTAGAGCACAACTCAATTTGTAAAGCTGTGCTTTTATCTTTTTGATGAGATTCAAAAATATATGCACTCATAATAATTGGTATCATAAGTAGTCAAAGTGTTAACTTACCTGACTGAGGGCTCAGAAAGACTTTCTGCTTCTTTTTCTCATCTTGAAAGACTGTTACCTGCATAAACCGTGAGAAAAAATACCTAATATAATGCTTTGAAAAACAAGTAACAATTTTTACTTTGAACAGTTCTGAACATTAAAAAAAGACAAGAAAAAAAAAAAAAAAAAAGACTGAGAGTGAAAGAAAAAAAAAGGAGCAAGAGATTACCCACCAAAAATGTTTTATATACCAGCTGTTAATATTTTTAGTTTGATAAATACATGAGAAACAAGTGTTTTTTTTCTTGAGGTATATCCAAGTTTCCATGTTTTTATCTTTCTCCAATGTAACACATACTGAATATATGGGTAATGCAAAATGCATTGATTAATTCAATACACGTACATTTAAAAAAAAAAAAAAAAAAAAAAGCTGCTTAGATAGGTATGTGGTACCTACCAATAGAAAAACTGCATTCAGAAATGTTTTTAAACCCTATACTAACCTTCAAGGCAACAGCAGCACAGTGCAGAAATCCACATAGCAATGTCTGAGCGCTTCCTTGCTTCCTTGTGCAGGGGAAAAACCAAGACTAAACATTCCATGATGCTTTGCTGCACAAACTGACTTTCTAGTTTGAAACAATGTTATAGCTGCATGTGAAAGGCCAAAATGAATTATGAATCTTATACCAATTTTAGCAGGGATTTTCTGGGGCATTAAATCTCTTGAGTTTACAAGAAATTGATTTTGAGAGAGTTAACAGACATTAGGGTATGTGTAATCATGTTTATTTTGGTATTTTCTCCTGAAAACTTTTTTTTTTCCCCAGACACTACTGATTCTCCTTTAATCAGATGTATTCATAACCCAGTAACATTACATTTGTCTTAAATATGTCTAAATTATTTTACGGGGAAGCAAATTTCATATGCACATATTCAACATGGATATTTATTCAGACATTATATTCAGAGTTAAATTATATATATGAAGGTGCATTATTTTATTTATGCCATCACATGCCAAGACAGAGGATGTTACTGCAATTTGTTGCTTGAAACCACCACTGAAAGTATACTCCTCCCCCCCCCCCCCCCCAATTAAACTCTTTAAAGGCAGGAAGATTAAATGGTTGGGCGATTTAAAAATAAATAAATTATATATATATATATATTATATATATATATATATATATATATATATATATATATATATATATATATATATATATATATATATATATATATAATGTTTAATTTACATATACTACAACAGGTGATAAATAGTCAACAGCTGAGTTACCTTTCGATCCATGGTTACAGGGGTGGATCTAGCATGTTTCAGAGGGCTCGTTGAAGATGGAGAACCAAAAAAGGTCTCAGACTTGGGACTTCCTAAATTTAAGCACAAAATATAAATACAGTAAAAATGTTGGTATTAAGCTTGAACCTCTGGGCAGATACAAAATGTGAACATCGCAAGTAAACAAACTGTATGTTTTCATAAAACCACTATACTACGCTATACTAGCAGACAAGAACATCAAAGGGGGGGGGGGGGGGGGGGGGGGAGGAGGAGGATGATGAGGGGGGGGGGAGGATGATGAGGGGGTAAAGGAGGAGGATGATTAGGGGGGTAAAGGAGGATCAGGGGGAATGAGGAGGATAAGTGGGAGGAGAGGGTGGAAGTGGTAATTGTATCTAAAGGCGGTATGATTATGTCAGTATTTTAGAATGTACCGCTTTAACATTCTAAATACTGAAATAATTATACCGCCAGGAAGGTTAATATTAAAAACAGGGAACATTCCATGTGCCCAAGTGAAAAGTCTAAAATCTAAGTACTTACATATGTAGACATTTTATTAACCGGTGCTTAAAAGCTCTATTAATTACTTCAACCTTCCAAACAGTTCCTGCAAAGGTCCATCCCTTGTAGCTCATGCATATAATGTTTCTATAATACTAGATGCAATAGCCAGTGACATATGGTCTCAACATGGTGCAGAGACAGCCTGTGACTGGCTGGTACCAACAGAAATACTGTGTGCATAAGCTACAAATAGCCAATCTTTATTTTTACTCACTGAAACCCTCCCAACAGTTTCTGCAAAGAAAGATAGTACATGATTTGTTACTGTCTAGGCGGGGGATACATGGTATACTGTAAACTAAGGAATAAGTAAAAAATAAGAATGTGTCAAATATGGCTTCTAGAATGATAATATTAGAACACCATGAATTTAAAAGTGAATTTGCATAAATGAATCTCTATTAGTAATGGATTACTATAATGGTATAACAGTTATAAGCATTATGACCACACACACACACACATTATATATATATATATATATATATATATATATATATATATATATATATATATATATATATATATATATATACACACACACACATATATAGTAGTACAAATAAGGAATAGTACATTAGTGATTCTATTCGAATGTCTAGAA
Organism: Discoglossus pictus; assembly: GCA_027410445.1. Lineage (NCBI taxonomy): Eukaryota > Metazoa > Chordata > Amphibia > Anura > Alytidae > Discoglossus > Discoglossus pictus. Next base: position 370,102,129 of record CM050163.1, read on the forward strand.
ATAAGATGATGAAAACCTTTTTCCTGCTCAAATTTCTCAGAATTACACTATATGCACTGCAGTCTGGGAAAACTTGGCGGGACATGCAAATGAGGCCACATAATGCACCATAACTCTGTCAATCCAAACCATTTTAAACATATGTTTACTGTATGTCACAGTTTTAGGCATAGCAACGGATGGATTTTTCACAAACCAACTGTGAAATACAGTAAGCATATGCTTAAAAGGAGCCATGTTTAAAATGGTTTGGATTGACAAAGTGATGTTGCATTATGTGGCCTCATTTGCATGTCCCGCCCAGTTTTCCTAGACTGCAGTGTTTTCATCAACTTATTTCTAGACATTCAAATGGAATCACTAATGTACTATTCCTTATTTGTACTACTGTACTTTGTACGGTGGAGGGCTTATATATACATATACACACACACATATGTGTACACATGTAAACAGATTAATGTAATTTATATTATCAAACTAGACATTTTGTGGTGTAACAGGATACAGATGATCAAACAAGATATTGCTTAACCAAGACGAATGTTTTCGAAGGGAAGAATGAAGCTAGAATCAGCAGATAATGTACCGATTAGATAAACTCAGAAGGAAGTTAGGAAAGAGGAGCAAACGAAATCCATTGTCTAGGAGGAATTATTTGTCTCAAGAAATACATGTAAAGCAAATTCAATTGTTTAAGATAGCAAGATAATCAGAAAATGTCAGATCGGATTTATGTGAAGGGGTGGGAATAGCCCACCTTTAACATAAAAAACAAAACCTATGTAGGGTCAGTCCAAGACAAGAAGCGTCAGAGAAACATGTCCAAGGCGTGGTGCTGAGGAATGCCAGAAGAGAACTTCAGTCCTGTCCAGTGAGCAGAGGCCAAAGGAAAATGACCTTAAAGCAGCTGCTGACTTTTGGTGGTGCAGTATTTAGCAATATTATATGAAAATGTATCTTTATATAGCAATATAGATATTCATATAAGTTTCCTTTTTGTAAATATCGTTTTTACCCCTATTGTCTGTTATCTGTTTAACACCCATTGTGTAACAGTATTTTGATTTATGTACAAATATATCTTTTTAATTATACCAGATTTGTCTGCCTGGCTATTCAGCTGCCCAAAATAATATATCTATAGTAATTATAGGTTGATTTCTTACAAATGTATTTAGAAGTCGGTTAAATACTTTTAAGCTAAAAACTTTGCATTTGAGAATTATTCAACTTTTATATAAAATAATTTTCTGGACAGTAGTAGACTATGCTGCCCATTAACTCCTGTAATTTACAAGGATGTCTATAATGTGATCATTTAAGGTTGGTCATGAAGATTCCATTAGAGCTTTATTTCAAAAACTGTTCAATGGTCTCTCCTGTAAAAAAAAAAAAAAACTACCAGCTGACAAATATTACCTATAATCCACAGGACATTATGTATTCCTAAAACATGAAATATTAGGTGTCTGACCACCATTTCCATTAGTGCTACCTCACCTGCCGCCCCCTTGTATTGAGGACATTCTTTCTTAATATGACCTTCTCTCCCACAAATGAAGCACCGTTTCTCCCTCATCTCTCGTTCATCCTGTCTTCTCCATTTGTCATTGGCAAGTCTGGGAGTTTTATCCCTGCTGGTCTCATATGCTCTCCCTCCCTGTCTGGATCTTGGTGGAGTGCTGTGCAGTTGCTTTCCTTCCATCCCAGAGAGATCATTTTCCATGCTTTTATTTACCGCTTCCTGATCATCTGATTTCCTGTGTAATCTTTTCTCTTGGTATCTTTGGTTGTTAGCATTTTCATTATTTCGCCTCCTCACCCTAAATGAAAGAAGAAACGATAACCAATTATATGCGTTGGCAGCACAGAAGGCACGGAAAATCCTCCAAGATTAAATACTTTCTAATATTTAGAGAAGACAAAATCAAAAAGGTTTTACAATATTAAATTTACAACAATTTACAATGGACTGAATAAGTAACAACTAGGTGTATTCGGTTTTCTAAATCTTAACTTGTTATGAGAAGCTTACTATCGGCAAAATGTACATGCATTCATACATTTGTTACAGCTACTAGAATTGCATTAGAACGCTAAACTTCAAAGGTAATATTCCATCTACAATTAGAAAAGGGGTTTACTCAAAGAATAAATAAAATTAAAAAAATGCAAAAGCCATTGTATACTTATGATTTAACTACCACTATTCACAAATTGTTCTCCTCCCCCAAGACAAACTTTCATCCGGGTCATAAAATCCCATCTTTGGAAGAGAAAGGGATTTAACCAACAGGACATTTTCCACAGTAGGAAAGGTTGGCAGCTTTCTAAAAACACTCACACCAAGGATGAGGGTGAGCGAAACCGGACTAACTACCTCTTGACTCAACATACTCACACTTGCTGCAGATTCCTTTATTCCCCCCTTTCTATTGTTGCTCTCACTTTCATAGTAAAAAACAATAATCTTTGCTAAGTAACCCTTTATTGTATGAAAGGACAACTAAAAGCACATTTATAGCATGCTCTTTTGAAAAAGAAATTACATTACATTTGTAACTACAAGAAGCGTACATTTGTTGTTTTTGTAACACCGTCACCTTCGGGGGACCTTTGATGCAGAAAAAAAGGTTTCTAATCAGTTCTATGAACAGGCTATCACAATGACATAGAAAATCTAATAGGATTAATCATAAATGTAACTTCCTGAATTATCACCTAGGAGGGTAATCATATTGTAAAAGTAAAGCAGTGGATTGTCCACAGTAAATAAGCACTGCATATAAAATGTTGTCATGCATTTAAAAGAACATGCTTTATTATTACCAAAGTTAAGCTTTACTTGGTACCCCCCCCCCCCCCCCCCCCCCCCATGTAAAACATGTTTAAGCTTCACTGAAACAAACAGGAAATGCACAGCTCATATGTACATCTGTAGTTTTCATTGGTAGACAAGAATGACTCAAGCATTACTATTTCTGTGCACTGGATGACAGGAGAAAGCCCAAAAAAGGTGAGTTTCAAAACATTAAAATAAATAAATTAAAAAAAAAGACGTATTCACAGGTGTGCGTCATTGGGAAAAAAGAACACATATATAAAAGAAGGTTTTTGACAATGTAACATTTTAAATACAGCCTCAAAAACCTTAAAATTGTCTTATGTTACTTTCTATAATCTTTTCCTATTATGAAGTCTAACTCTTCAAAAATAGCATACTGTAAAATAGGAGACTTCAGCAGTTCTTTAAATGCATTTGTGCCCAATTAATAGTGAAAATGTTGCCCTCTGTGGCCCTCATTCCATTGCGATTTGGCCAATTGAATAGGGCTCTAAATAAGCACATAACATTTTTTTTAAATAAGTTTTTAGTTAGAGAAAACCTTGCTTTTGGATAGAGGTTTACCAAGTAAAAACTTCTTTAAAAAAATATGTTATGTGCTTATTTAGACCCCTATTCAATTGGCCAAATTGCAATTGAATGAGGGCCTGTGCAAAGAAGACATATGTACCTCAGATAAACATGCATCTGATTTCCTAGGACATCGTCTAGAAAGCAGCACAACAATTTTGGATGGACTGTGTTTAAACCTTTAAGTACTTGTAATGTTTGATCTAACTCAGAATTGGTCTATAAACTTGGTGCCATGGTACAGAATAAGCAATTAAAAAAGTTTAAAAAATGGACACCGGTAAATGATCAAAGTATTATCAGTTCTTATGTACATTTGTCCTGTAAAAAGCATGGTAAAGCATTTTTCAGTCACTGCACAGCAGCAAAAAAATAAAATAAACAAATCAAAGACCATCTCAGGAATACTTACTTTCTTCTCAAAGGGCAATCTTTCATAAAATGTCCGATTTTACCACAAATCCGACAACACCTGTCATTGGGAGCAAGTTCACCTTCGGTCAACACTTCTGGATCAAAAAAATATTCCTAGAAATAAAGAGCAAAAAATAAGAAGCTATAATGATCACAACATCTAGAACGACCAAACAAAGGTCTTGCACAGTCCGCCCCCCTCCCTGCCCCCCGATTACTTGAAGCAGGGTTCTTCTAGTTATTCCTGGTTAGTGAAGGTAAAATCACATATATTGTTAATCCATGTTACTCTGCAAGAACTCCTGCCATAGCTACATTAAAAGAAGTACACTATTGCCTGAAGAATATTTTATTTAATGTAAATTAAATTATTATAGATATTAACAATAGAAATAGTCAAACTTTCCTATTCCTCTCAATTATCAGAACTACTTCCTACAGAGCAAGGAATTACTGCCATGTTGGAAATAAAGCCATCTTGCTGGTGACATCATTCCTGTAGGCCGGTAACAGCACTCAGACCATAAATTAACCCAGCATGTGACCATGTTTTCAGGAAAGCGCAAACTACGAAATTTCAGATATTTATCTATCAAGGCAGATCAACACTTTTGAAGCAAATAAAAATGAATGCACTTATTTTTATTATTATACATATGTGTGTATCCTGTCATTATCCCATTAAACAAAACAAAAAAATAAATAAAACATTATAAATACCACAATTAGAACATAGCACTCCTTAAACAATTCTTATTAAAAAGCCATTACCATTTTGGATGTATATTCCTTGGGAAATGATTTTACAGAGGTGCCAAATACACGTCTTCCATTGATAAAAGCCTTCATTATAAAATTTGTCACTATAAAACAAAACAGAATTGTAAGAAATATTTGCAAACCTATGAAACTTAAAAAAAAAAAAAAAAATACATTGTGCAAACTTACTCTTCCTTGATAATCCTGCTCCAAGGTTGTGATTTAAATCGAAAGGATCTAAATAAAGTGAAAGAAAATAAAAGCATAACAACATTTAATATAATAAGATTTCTCTACACATTGTATGTATGTCTTTAAAACCCTAACAGTGGTTTGGTGAGTGACCTATGAAACAAACTGTAATCAATAGCACAAATACCTAGGGTTTATTTTTATGTTTGAGCCAGGTTTGATTTAACTTCTTGCGTTTCATTATAACACATGGATGAGGAGCTACTATATGAGCCTACAAAGCAAAGCATACACTAAAAAGTGCTCCAAATCCTCATGTGAATACATAAGTGCAAAAAAAATACTATGCGTAGTCAGAAAAATAAGTCACACGACTTAAATCCCAATCCAAAAATCAAACTAGTCTACCATTATGTATTAGTATGCAATATTGTGACAAGAATCCAATTACTCAGACACATTATAAGACTATGTTGAAAATGAAAATAGGAATTTGATTGAAATAGACTATATTAAAGTTTGTGGAGACTATTGTGAAAGTGTTCACTATAATGAGACTATTCTCATACATCCCTTAGTAAATCAGTTGTAATCGTGGTTAAAAAGAGCCAGTTCTTCCATGAATCTTACTACTATCACATAAAAGGTTAGGGGTACTAAGACAACAGATAGGGTAGTTGTAATGTTTTTATTTAGTTTATAGATATTAAAAAGGAGGATCCAAACTAAGAAGCCACAGTTTACTGCGTTCTACCAACTGCACCACATGATAATTCGCGAGTATGGGGGCTTGGGGGGAATCAGTGTGACGTTTATAGTGAGAACCTCATTACCTACACGAAATTCTTGTGGGAAGGCTACAGGCATTACACAAGCAATAACTAAAAATGACAATATCAAAGTCAATTCTTCATCAGTTTAATAAAAACTTAGAAGTCCGCATATGAATTGTGGAAAAGTTTGTGTCCCTTTAACACATTCTCACAGGTCGCCATGTTTTGCACATGCTTAATCAACTGTGCTTCACCCCGATACCAATCAGATAAAAAAGACTTTCACATGCAGGTCTTTGGCCTTTGTGCTCACTCACGTGTGTGCACGTATGTGAACTGAATGAATACAACTGCAAATTTGCTTTACTATTATGGTTATTCAAAATAAAGTGGCTTTTTTTTTTTTACCTACCTTCAATGACAATATACTTGGACGTCCACTGCTTCTTAAAAGTGGTCAGCAGACTTTTCCTTCTGATACAAATGACATGTTCTTTAAAATCAAACTCTTCTGTGTAAAAGCGGAGAAGGCCTAACCACAGTTCACCAACAGACTCCGTGTTTTTACCAAAATCTGGCCAATATTGTGCCTAAGAGAAAAAAAAAAATCATGTTTGTGAAGTATAACAAAGTTCAGCAGCAGCAGCAGTAAGGAGCTGCTAGATGGCGCTGCCGAAATTGTGCACAGTTTGCAATCGCTGCGGAGATCATATAACATTTTCAAGCTTGAACCTTTACCCTAAAGCTATGATAGACAGCAACATTTTGTCAGCGACATCTAGTGGATGTCCACTGCAGCTGACGGCCCACTCATAACAGGAAAGGACCAAACAATCTACTGAGGGAGAACATTGAAACAATGTGCGAAAAGATAATATAATTGCTATGCTATAATGTAGGAGAGAAATGGTAAGTCTGTAAAAAAGCATGAACAATGGTTTCACAGCTTTTCAAAATGTCTAACTTACTTAAGTTTAGAAAAACTACTAAAAAGGGCCAAAATAATTAATGTCATGGTTAATGTTCCTATTATTATACTATGTACGGAGAATGATCAGTTCTGCAAAAGTGTATCATTACATTTTAGCACCACACAAATGCAAAAAAGGAATACAGGTTAATAAAAGCTAGGGCTTCTGACATTGCCTTTAATTTTCTGTCTGTATAGAGGTTATTACTAATAAGATAATTTGGTGTGCTGTCACTAATGAACCCACACAATTCTAACATTGCTTTCTAGTGGCCAGCTGACACACCCTTAGGACTTCCTGATTTATCTGCTCAAATACATTTTATTAGTACGGATTTTATAAAATCAGTAAATTATAACTTCAATGTCAGTCCCCAAGACCTTATCTGCCAATCCTCAGGAACACAGAGGGATGAGGAAAACCTAACATTTTAAAACATACTACTACCATTAATAAATACTCTATCCATGAATAATGAAGTTAAACTGACATAGCAGAGGTTTCAAATATGGTATAATTGCAAACTATGGGTAAGAAGTACTTTAACAAAAATGTAATTTTTTAACAGAAAAACAAGATTGAAGTTTGCCATTACTGAGCTGTCCATAAACCCCGGATCCTCTCACAAACATAGGTTGAAAAGTTGTATTATAAGTAAATACAGGGCTCGTTCAGAAAACAATGAAGGGATTTCTGAATAACTGCCCAGGTCGGTGTGTGCCTAGCCTCTATTTGTGCAACTGACTGTGCCAGAAACAGCGAGAGCCACCGATCTGTATTACTCGTCTTTCTACACACATTTAATATAATTCTATTGTTAAGACGTACACTTTAAAAACCAGTTGCATATTCGAGTGTTACAAAAAGGGACAGTATTCTATTTTTCAGCTCCTGCTATCTACTTTCTGCATTCAAGGTCTCCTTCCACCTCTAGAAAGAAGCTTCTGACATTTTAACTCTAAAATACCAATGACAATGCAAATGCATTACATGATTAAACTAGACAAATGTACAAATTTACAAAAACAAAAACCTGATATTTAGATACTTACCAACTGATCCAATTTGCTAAAAAAATACACATTCCACCCATCAACAAGATGCTCGGGCTTCTTATTGCCTTTGTAAATCTAGACAAAGCCAGCAAACAAACAAGGATTAAATAAGTATATTTCTGGTATTTACGAACTCATGCTACTATCTTAGAGTAAAAGTAAATCAAAAGCTTAAAAATGGTCAAATGATATGTTAGAAACAGTTACACTGGCATCTGAACAGAAAATACTGAAGCGGAGCCACGTGTGGAATATCAAATGGTAGATTTTTGAACCAGACACACAAAAAAAAATGTTAAGCTAGACAAGTTGTGATTTCCATGTTAATTTCAAAGGAAAGAAACATTTGACAGCAATATTGTCACCATAATCTCAAGAATGGCCCTAGAATATAAACTAGTTATAAGAGCCATTACATAGGTTCAAAACACTCTATAGTATTACTCCATTTTTAAAAAGTGTCAGCATTTTTCATAGCACTAAAATCACACAGTAGAATAAAAATATTGTGGGTACGAATAGCAATGTAGAATAAAAATATAGTGGGTACGAATAGCAAATTACAATATAGTCCAATCAACAACTTTGCAACACAAAAAAGGTGAATATTTCTTGCAAATTTGGGGCCATAATAAATTCCAGCCTCGAAAGTCCAACGTGAAGCACATAACGGCTGCAGGTCGAAATTTGGCCTACTTCCATTGCTATTAAATTAGAAAGAGCTAAACCAGTTCACGGCCGTTGGACTTGCGTGCACAAACGCAAACAATTTAGCAATTACGTAGTTACGGGTTCAGATGGAGCCAATGGAAAGAGAGATTGGAAGCGTTAGGTCACTAAACATCCTACATGCTTCAAATTCAGTTTGAGATCGGAACCACAGGCCAGATAATGAAATAATAATAAAGCAGTAAATATGATATTCTATTACATGCAAGTTGATTGCAGGGATCTAAATAACACAAAATATGAACATGAAATAAAGTATTTTTTGCGGCCGATTTGCAGGCTTGAGAATGTTGTGCTATTAATTCTAAGACCTAACATCTCTTTCCCGGTTAATCAAATAACACTCTACTTTTATTAAGAAGCGCTACGTATTGTACTTTACCCCCCTCTAGACGACGTTGGCCTTTAGGCTCCATTTGTGTGTTACGTGCTTGCTCGAGAGTGACCGCGTGGCAATTTAATAACCAAATTAAATTAGCGGTTACGGGCATGACAGATCAAAGGATTTACATGCGCAAAGTCACTGTTGCTCAGCACGTAGCCTATTCTCGTCCGTCCTGCGTGTTAACACATAAAGTCTGCTGCCAGCAACATTACAGGGCATCTTAGCACGCAAATAGCCCTAAGATGACAGTCACGGGCTACATTTTAAAATGTAGACCCAATTTGATAGGGCTGTTAGGTTTTCAACATCTTCAAGTACTTGCTAGTAGTCTACAGTATATGGTTGACTGAGAGTCTACTAACCTCTCATTATCATACTAACATCTTATTGTTCAAGGCAAATATATTCCTTAGACTTACATGCTTCCCTCTAGGCACTCCAAGAAAACATATATACTACAAAACGCAAAAGGTATTACATATGTTTTCAAGAAAAAGAAAAAAATATACAATTACCAGTAACCGTTTTCAGTACAAAAACAAGCTATAAAGGCCACTACAAAGTTGTTTATATTTCTGTACTGCAACATATAGTGATGCACTCCTATATGAGAAATATGGACCTGTGTATGGCACTCTGACAATGACATGGCCTACTTATCATACGTGTTGACTTCTATAGTATCAAAGGTCACCAACTCAAGTCCTGTACCTGCATGTTCCTAGTTTGATAAAGTCTTCATGCTCCATGTTTAGTTATATTTATTGTCTATACTCACCTCTTGAAGAACAGGGAGGACTGGTGGGTTCCTCTGCTGAAGAAAGTATAGCACCATAAGAGTATATGCATATGAAGAAAGACTTCCTCGAGATGCATCTCCAATATCACACATCTTTGAAAGGAAAATAGAAAGACATTTTAATAAAAGAAGGCAAAGTAAGTTTTAATAGTCAAACAGTGCTTTTATGCTCAAACATTTAGATGAATATTACCTTGGTAAAAACTTTCATGGTGTAACAAAGGTACTTGACTCTCGGATCAATGGCAGCATAAGATGCTAAGAGTTGGGTGTTATGAAGAGCCTGCAAACAGTAAGAGAAACTATAGAACAAAGAAAAACCAAATGGGAGCTCCACTTACTGTGAATTTCACAATAATATAGTTCGATCGCTCAACATTTAGCAGGTTAAATAGTATGTTTTCAATTTAATTTACTAGCATATCATAAATAAAGTGTAATTAACTATACAAAAAAAAAAATATAGAAATAATCCTATAAATCAAATGGAGTTCACCTCAGATCACTGTATACAATTAATAACTTGCATGCTATATATTATTCTACAGAATCACAATTTATAGTAAATGATCTATAAATAGAGAAAAATGAGTACATTTGATCCTTCCTTCAAAAGGGAAGACCTCAGACCTCGGTATTCATGCCATAGTTTGTTCTACAAAATTACATTGGATAGCTAGCCATCCCCATTTTACTTTTTTATATTGCATTATTTATTTTTTGTTTTATAATTAATCTGTGTTGTAATGGAATAAAAGTTAATATGAATCCATGTCCTCTAGTGTTTTTTTTATTTTTTATTAAAATTTATAATAAATTAAGTGTGCTTTTTTCCTTCCATCTTGTTTTGTAAACTTCACATTAAGTCACAGATGAAGAGGTCATACAAGCAGGGCTGCATAAAATAAAACTTGTTATGAAGTCTATTCGGGGGGGGGGGGGGGCGGGGGATTTAGGATCATCACATATAAATGTCTATTCTGCTGGGTTGGCTTTTAAGTATAAGCCCACTTCAAATGTATGTGTAAAGTCCAATATTTCAAATAAACCAACATTTTACAAAAGCCTTGTAGCATACATCATTCAATATATGAAACACACAAATGCAGATTTCTCCCAAGACCGATTTAGGAGGGTGCTCTACCCACCTAATCTAAAGCATCACCCATGTTGAGAAGCAAACAACATACAAAAATGCACATTGTAGAACTATATATTCACCCGGCTACTCCATTTCTGGGGAGAACACTGCAAATGTTAAACAAGTGTTTATTTTTGCTGGACTTCACTTAAAAGTTGTTCATATCAAGTGAAACAAAATGCTGCTTTTCTATACATTAAACTAAAAGCTAAAAACCAACGTCAGTGGGAGAGAGGTAGAGTTACTTGGTAACAGACTAGATAATGAGGATACATGTATTGAACTACAAGGGTGATTTGCCAATTTTAAATAACTAATTTAGAATGTTGCCCATCACAGTGTTACAAAGACCCACATATTCTGTAGATCTGAAACATCACATTAGCAATTATACATTTAAAATTACATTACTCACATCAAGGGAAAAATGGTAAGATTTCTGTGCTTCTTAAAAATTCCATACTAATTATGTCCAAAGTAAATACCAATTAGTGAATATTGTGAATACTGCATCTTAATATGGCCGATAGGTGTACATACAAAAAACAAAAAAAAAAAAAAAAACCTTACCAGGGTATTATATAAACTGATGTCCCCCTCAAGGCCACTTCTGACATGGTAAAACTTTACAATTGGCACCTTAGCAGTTGTAATGGGCAAGATATTTCTCAACCCTAGAAAGGAGAGGGGTGAGGGGGGAGTTTAATAACATGTAAACATAAGCTTGAAGCTTGCACATATTCTTTTGGTCTTTAATTGTAAATGCAGTAATAGTATTGCTAGTTTAATTTGGTTAAAAAAAAAAAAAAAGCAGTAAGACATTTTTTTTTTTTTTTTAAATAGTTAGGAGTGAGTTTATAACATCTTAAATACACAGCATTTTCTGCTTTTGAAGATTCCACAGTAAGAGCAAAAAGAAAAAAGATAATCCATGTAATTTGCTTTATACAGAATTTTTAAAAATCTAATTTAGACACATGCTATGCTATGCATGTGAGCGATGTCTGAATACTAATACGGTTAAGTATAATTCATTTTGCTTTATGACTGTTAATACAGTTAGTTTGGGAAAACATCACATTCTTTTAATATATGCAGACACACATGAAGCAACCATTGCAGATTATCTTGTCTATATGTACTGTTGCCTGACCACAGTGGTATATGGTCTTTTGAAAACCTAAAATTTGATAATGGTCAAAAAGTTTTAGATAAACAAAAATACAATATAATATATAGACCTTGATGTTTTCTAAGAAGTCTTGCCAAGTCTTCAATAGTCCTTATGCAATCCAGTTCCTATAAAAACACACAAATAAAACAAGTTTAAAATGTGACCTGTAGAAAAATATTAAAATGTTAAAGCTTGCCATTAATATATTTACAGTAACCAATTGAAAAAAATAAAGTACAATCATCATAATGCAGATTAATTTCACAAAATAGCCTCAACAGAAAAAAAAAAAAATATATGATTTTGAGATAAAATGATTGCATTTAAAATTCATCCCAACAGACCGTTAATATGATACTTTACCTCAGCAGATTCAATGCCATCAAATGTCATACAAATGTCTAGATCACTCTGTTTGAACCCAAAGCCATTTTTTGAAGACCCGAACAAACTGAGTCTGGCTCCTAAAAAAAATAATATATAAAACATTAAAAAGTTAGACATGGATACACACACGTTACAATATACAATTTATATACAGGTTACATTTTACTTTTCCAAAAAGCTACAGCTGTATTTAAACAGTTAATAAAAGTCGTCCAATATGGTCAAAAATAAATGAGCATGTAAAGCAGTCTGAGAACAAAAAGTCTTCATTACCTAAGTGCCCTATTATTGCTGTGGGTGTAATTATAGAGAAGTTCAATCACTGAACAATGTACAGAATGTTATAAAAAAAAACAAAAAAAAAACACCATTCACTGCTAAACAATTTGTCACATGGAAAAGAGAAAGTGATTCTACAATAAAACCTTTCACTCTGAGTAAAAAATTGCCATCACCCACCGTTTTTTTCTGATGATGCTTTTTATTAACATATAGTGAGTTTGGTCTCAATTAAATAGCAACAAAATCTCATTATTTTGAAAGAGTTAATTTTATATAGCTGCAGGCATTTGGCAGACACAGACTAATAGAAGTGATGCATCATGTTGCGTCATGAATACAGCACTAGTCTGAGAACAATATGATAGTAGTAAGTCAACACACACTGTGTATGCATTGCGCTAGCTTGGGTTCATTTACTTCGAGACTGTTTAAGACCGTTTCACAGTTTAACCACCCTTATTGTTGTGAAATCCCTCTTTTCAGCTGAAAACTTCAGCATCGTAATTACAATTCCTTGCATTCAATGATATTTTGGGGGTTTGCTCTTTATTAAGAGATCACAAAAGTCGCAATACTTGCTCTGCACCATCAGAGGGTGGACAATTATGTGGAAAATGTGTTTACATTTTTAAAATTGATCAGGAATTTACTTCATTATGGTTATTTTAATTTAGCCCTTGAAGCCATCCCACAAGACTCAGCATAAAAAATTAGGCTGGAGTCTGTAAATGTTACACATTCAATTATGGCAGTTTAAGTCTAAGGTGGCGCAGTGGTAATAAATCTGTTTTAAATAAAAAAATGTCATTGGTAAGTCACAGGTTTGATTACCCTGCCTTTCAGTTTTTTCCCTTGGTGCTTTCCCTCTTCAAAATTCGCCAAAAATTCACCAGCAGTGGCATAGACCAACTGCTAGATGGCGCTTCCGATTTTCAGTGTCCATACCATAGAGTTCGGGTTAGGTAAACTTTCAGGTTACAGTGAGGGTAACCTTCTAAAGGTTACAACTTGTGTGAAATATCGACAGCGCTGCAATATATCCAGAGCGCCATCTAGCGGCTACTTGCTGGCACTGCTAGATGGCGCTTCCGATTTTCAGTGTCCATACCATAGAGTTCGGGTTAGGTAAACTTTCAGGTTACAGTGAGGGTAACCTTCTAAAGGTTACAACTTGTGTGAAATATCGACAGCGCTGCAATATATCCAGAGCGCCATCTAGCGGCTACTTGCTGGCACTGCAGCTGTCAGTGCTGGCTAATTTGAAAAAGGAATAGAAAGCTGCTAAATTATAATGAAGTAGTTGCAATGACCCAGCCACTACATAATTCAAACCTTCTACACCTGATTCTAATGAATTATTCATGGTTCTGCACTGTACAGAGCTCATTACTCATTCAGGCAGAGGCAAGACAGGGAAATAGTCTGACTTGATCATAACTCCATGAGTTCAGCATCAACTCGCTATCAAATGGTGCAGAACATATAGGGATGTTTGTGGTCCTTTAAGGTGCAATCCACCACTGCTATAAAGATTGTACCTAAGCGAAAAGTCAGCCCAATCAATAACCAGTACTTTTAAATAACAAGAATAGTGTAACAAAATAAATAAATAATAGATTGACAATTCTGTTTTATTTTTTAGATTTAACTGATCAGTTAAAATCATCGCATGGCAGAAAAAAAAAAAAAAAAAAAAAAGGAAAACACATCTATTAGGATCATAGTTTTTCATGTGTGAACAAAAAACTATTTTATAAACCAGTGTTATAGAAGTACAATCAAAGACCTTAGTGTGCAATTATAATACAGTTTCAGTTTACAGAGCAGAGCAAGTTGAATTTCAGAACAGATAAGATTTGTCTAAAGTTCAAAAAAGACAAACAGCCCAATCAGATTAATTGCAGGTTTCTTTATATAGTTACCCTCAAACTCATGCTTGACAAAATCTTCTAGGTTCTGGCGAATGTGTTCTCTGGCTTTATCCTCCAGGGCGGTAGGAGAAAAATCCTCTGCATTGCAAATAAGAAAATACATAAAATGTAAGACTTTAAAATCAGTGGACGTGTCTTGACTGAATGTGTGGTTGTGTGTTATAGGAATGCCACGAAAGCACTGTATTTCTAGAATTTTAGCCAAGGTAGGATTATTTTTAAAATAAAAAAAAGGAGCACATCTTTTAAAATGTACCATTAAAACAGTACTGCAAAGTCCTAACTGTTCTATCATGCATTTAAAAAGAGAATCTTTAAACAATATTTTTGCCTTAAGTGCACCAGTTTTTTTTCCTGTTCCATCCTCACTCAGCTTGAAAGAGTTGAGGGAGGCTGTATTCATTTAATTTTGCCAGTCAGAAATTGAACAACTATTCAACTTGTACCATAGGACAATATGAGCATGCTGTGCATTGCTGGCGCAAGTAAGTAATGTGTAAGAATAGGAGTACTTCCTGCTTATTTGCAGTTCATACCTTTACAGCAAAAGAAGAAGTAAGACTGCTAGCCTTTGTCAAGGAAAACCACTTTAACCTGGCATATAAAAGTGTCACAATGAATTCTGACCGCAATACAGTCTATGGGCCTCATTCTATTATCGGCCGTAGGAGATGTGGGGCGGCAAGGACCGGCCGCAGGCTATTTGCCTATTCTATTCCCTTGCGGCCGGCGCCTTGTTATCCCTTGCTGGCCGCACGCACAGCAGGAAAGCCTTTGATCTTACACGGCCGCAAGATTTTCGGCTGCAAGAAAGCCCCGGTTGCTATTCAATTGCTACGGGAACCCTCTCGGCAAGCCACCAAAAAGGCCCCGCAAGCACACAATTAAGCACATAATATAGCCATCCTGCACTCTGATGAGACGATAAAGTGATTGGAGGTGTTGGCATTCATAGCACAACATTCCCCTACACTCAAATCTGAAAATAATTTTTATTTTAATTCAAGTCAAATATCCGTGGACAAAGTCCCGAAAGCTTGGAGCACCTCAGACCCGCCCAGGCTGCGGGACGGAAAATAAACCGTTAATGAAATAGCGGATTTTGGCGATGTGCAAGCTTGAGAGGGTGTTATTAATCCTCATGTCCCCCATTATGATGCCTATCATTTACAGAGCTTTACAGTGCCATCTTGAATTTATATTTGCATTTACAGTTTTCTGACCTTGCGGCCGGTTGCATGATATGCGGCCGGCCGTAAGGGGGATATCCTTGCGGCGCCGTCCATTTGAATTGCAAGGTAAAGGTAGCTCTACACGGGGCCGCAAGGAATCGCAGCTTTGCGGCCGTTTTACGGCCGATAATAGAATGAGGCCCTATGAATGGTTATCAAGACTCATGCTAGCCTCTGTCTAATGCCTTTCTTAGATCTGCATTGTAGACAGCTCTTCACCCCAAACATTATGACCATAATTATAAGGGTGGAAATTAACATAACCATAGAGGTGGGTTCTCTAATCTATGAAAGCAAGTTCAATATTGAAACTGTTCTATTGTTTTTTAATTACTAAATATGAATTGATCAATGCATAAATACAACTAGCTCTTCTAGTTGGAGCATTACAGTGGAAATTTAAAGAGACATTGTAAACCCATATTAATGGGCAGATATTTTTCAAAAATAGAGTCTTTAATCAATTAATTATTCCATGGAATTATGCTTTACTGAAGACGGCAGCGGTCTTATTTGAATATATATCTTAAAAAGGCACATCTAAGTTTCCTGGATTATGAATGCATCGGATAGAGGCGAATTAGTAGTGTGAGAAAAATGTTTTGCATGTAAAAATCTCCCCAAAACATTAAAGTTGGCATAACCTTGAAATTAGCAAAATGTCGTATGTTTTTTGGCAGTTGCATATGATGGTGTACGCCCCTAGAAAATCCCAGCTAAAATAGTATAAAATTCATATTTAGGTGTGCTTAATTAGAAGCAGGCTAATATATTGTATCAATCTCCACATCATTGGCTCCTGGCACGCACAGTACAAGAGCTGAAGCTGTAAGGGCAAATCTCTGCCAGCACATCCTCTGCTTTATCTCCCTGCTGTTTCAGATAAAGACTCTTACTGTGCAAACTGTCTCACCTGGGATGTTACTGTACTTATTACTAAAGGCTGCAAAGAATTAAAAAAATTCTCTGCTCACCCACCACCCGCTCTCTCTCTGGTGACAGCTGCAGGTCACACACACACACCAGCTCTGTTTGTGCTGATCTCTGGTGTGGGCGGGGCCCGGCAGCACAGCAGGGAGCAGCCGGACGGGTCACACCCCAGCAGTGACTTTGGGGCTGACATCAGTGCTCTCCTATTGGCGGAGGAAGACAGGGCATCTTATTAAGGAGTTAAAAACCGATTCCCAAATGCTCCATGCTGATTGGTGGGGCGGGGTATCAGATGCCTGTGTAGGCAACCCTGGGGGTCAACAATCATTATGGATTTTTAGATATTAATAAAAATAAAATGTTTCATGAAATGTGCTGTACATCAAGGATGGTTTTTGCCTAAGGATTGCAGAGATGTATTAATCAAGCTAACTTAGATATGCCTTTAATAAAGGATCAACTTCTCATTCAATGTCTCCTTCCAACTGTAAAAGCAAGTCAATATAAATAAAAATGGTGATATATTATAACAATCTTTAATTTTCTTGCTAGTTGCCTATTATCAACTCAGTTTTTCAAAAGATTATAATAAATATGGAAATACATATGCAAAAGGATGCATAGAATGTTTTTTCCTTAACTATACAATGGTAGGGATGCAAAATGCTAGTGAAGGGTGAGTATTCCTACCTCGACAAAGAGAGGCTTACCACTGCAAGCCTCAAACAAAATTAGTGAATGAATCATTGAGACATTATGGCTCCACCACACTGACAAGGACAAACAAAATTTTATATCACTTTTTTTTTTTTTTTGGTTGATCATGTATTTAAAGATAAGAGGCACAGCACAAAATATTTTACAGATTTAACATTAGATTGTATTGGCAATTTGTAATATAAAAGAGGCACACAACAAAAGGCTGATCATACATACCATAGCACTGGATGCACACTTCATCCAGAAGAGCACGGAATTTTGGTGTGAGTGGTGGCAAAGAGTCCAGTTCAATTTTTTTGAAATCGTCAGGACAATCTCTCTTTAGATGCCCTTCCCGCTTGCACAAGTTGCACACAATTGTAGGATTCTGAAAAAGTGAATGAGGAGTGATATGTGCTTACAGGATATTGGGTAACTGGCAAATTATACATATTCAGCTATAAATATTAAACTGTCTAAGCAACTTTTGAAATGAGTGCAAATTAGACAAAACTAAAACAGAAGACAGACTTGCCATGCACAAGTATTACCAGTATTCAAATTTCTGTGTTCTGAGAATCAAAAACAAAAAAATAAATAGAAACACTAGTCAATTGATGGAGCCCATTGTTAGAATAGCATGTATACATTCCTACCTTGCCTCTGGTGAAGGTTGGTTTGTTGAATTCATAAAATAAACTGCAGTCCTTTTTGGTGTTGCTTTCTGCACATGTGGGATCCTTCAGTGGATCTTCAGTTTTAATGTGTTCTACAGCATTCACATCCTTTTGTTCGAGGCTGGTAACCACATCTTCCTCTGGCTGATCCTCCTCTTCCTCTGACAAAGTCTCCTCTCCAGAGCCAGTGTATGTGTTTTCCAAATCTTCTTCAGCAGTAAGACTATCTAGATGTTCTCTACGATTCAGAACAAGACTGGTTTCCTCTTCATCGTCATCATCCTCCTCGTCAGAGTTATTTATAGATGCTCTCTCAAAATCCTGGTTTACAAACTCATTGGATGCTCCACCAAGCTCATCAGTAGTCTCTGTGTTCTCGTCATCCAGTTCAAGTTTATCCACAAAAATGCCTTCGACTTCCAGGTCATCACCCTCTGAAACTGTAGCATTAGCAAACCCTTCAGAGTCAGACAGGCTATCAGGTACCTCTCCACTCTCACTATCTTCATCTATGCCTTGAGCATTCATGGCATAATCTTTCCGTTTTTTTGTTTCACAAGGAGGATCTTCATCCTCAGACTCATCGCTACAGCTTTCTAGTTCGTCACCATCAAATAAAACTTCTTCGGTCACACAGTCATCATCAGGATTTGGCTTTGCAGTATCATACGCCTTTTCTTTCTTTGTCAGGCTGCAAATTCTATCTAAATCCTTGCAATGCCGACTAGGAGGGGACTTCTGTCCTGACTCCGGAGAGCCGATCTTCGCATTAATTGCCAGGTCTTCCAATTTTCTGTTTAGCTCTGACATTTTGTTGGGAATGTTTTCAGATGGTACATCTTGGCAGTCTGTAGTCTTACCAGAACTTAGGTTTCTCTTTATGTTGAGCTTTGTGGATTTATTTTGAGGCAAGGCAAAATACTTATATGTTGACCTCAAACAGTGAAGGATGTACTCATAAACTAATTGACTGTTTAAGGACCTGGCCACATTCCTCTTTACTGAATAGGGATCTGAGAATTAATGGGAGAAGTAATTTGTATATGCTTTAAATACATTATGAGAGTCAACTGAAAAAGACATTAGAAATTAAATAAAAAAAAAAAAAAAAAAAAAAAACTACCTTCAACAGCAATTCGCTTTTTAGGCCAATCCTTTAATTCCCTGCAAATCTTCTCTTTGACACGAATACTGATGACAAGGTCTGCCATATTGAATTCTAGTGCATAGAATCTGAGCATGTCAACCCAGAGTTGACCAATGGATATTTGGCATTGGTTATCTGCAGCAAAAACCAATGGAACCTGTAAATTGCAAATGATTATTAACACAGTGGAACCATTATCAGTATATATGGTTTAATATTTGCAAAATATGTAAACACATTACAAGTGTGCAAGAAACAGACCTGTACTATCAGTTGAAAGAGGTACAAATACCACTGATCTCTAGTCAGACATCACTGAGAATACAGTGTTAAGTTCTGGACACCACACAACCAATAGGAAATAAAAATCAGAAGCAATTTAAGAAGGAGAGCCATCAAAGTCATGGATAATTTAAATAGAAACCATCTCTCTATTAAAGCCACCTGGTCTTTCCCAGCATGTTTTACCGTGTCTCCCCTTTTTCTTCTTACCTCCAAGCTGTACATGTTACATGGCCACATAATCATATACTTTTTGTATGCAGTTTTAAAGAGGTTAAATTGGTAATAGCCAAAGCTAGTGGCTACCCTGGCAAATAACTGTATATAATAGAAACATGATACTCTATTTTTTTACTTTCTAAAAGACTTGGCTCATTATCAAAGTGTAGTTCTTCAAAAGACCATATCAAGGAGAGGCTAAAAAAATAAATTATGAATTTGAGTATAGTTCTTCACATTGTATATGAGATCTACAGTATGTTAAACCATTATATGCAATTATGCTAGTATGACATCCATTACTGGGCGTGTATACCTAGTAGGATTCTGATGCAGATAAAGGTTTCTAAACTTTGAATTCAAAGTATTAAAACATTATATGAATCCATGGTAGCCTTTGGTGACAAAAAAAGATCGACCCATCCCCCGCCTGTCCCCCCCCCCACACACACACACACACCAAATATATATTTGTTTATAAATGAGATATTGTACAGATTTAATTTTAGTTTCTAAAACAATTTGATCATTATTACTATGAGTATTTTATTGTTTTGTTTAAGTATTTGCTCAATAACAATTTTCAAATGTTTATCTGTTGGAGAGAAGGATAGTGGATAAAAGGAAATAGCTTTCTTGCTAAAGTGGTGGAGACAAAAACCATAAGGACACTAAAGAATTCTTAGCATATGCATAATGCTATGGGAATTAAGCCAAAGTTTTTGTTTTTTAGGCAGGTAGGAGAATGGCCAGTCTACAGACGTCAACTGATCAATATCTGTAATCAAAATATTTATTTCTAAGCAGACTGCCATGCCTAAGCATTTAGTCGACGTTACTCCGGGAAACTGATCAGTATATTTTTTTTATGAACCTATGCTTAAAATGTGTAACAGTTTAAAAATCATAGGGTTAAATGTCAAGTCTTCACCTGGCCCTTTGTAGTAGGTCCGTCGTGTGGTTTATTCTCACCATCTGAAGTAGCATTGTGCTCCCAGACAGCACAATCATTTTCAGACATTCTGAGATGGAACTGCCCCAGCTTTCCAACTGAGAAGCCTTCAATCTAATAAAATAATACAGTTACATTAACTCTGTATAGTTAAATGATTACATCGGATATTAAAAAGCAGGCCAATTATTTTTGGAGATAGCGCAAATTAATTAAATCCATACGGATGTGCATAAACAATCCTACAACAAGAAATCATGTTACAACCCTTTGTAAATAAAAAATAAAATAAATTTTTTTTTTTTAAGGATACATGTCCAAAAGAAAAAGGGATGTGATCCTTGGTGTTCTTCATGAAAGTAAATTTCTGAAGAATTGCATGGGCTATGGCAGTTCATGAAAACAGCCAGTTTATCATTTGCCCTAGTAATGCATATATATTTATTTGGACATCCCATTGAACGGTTATACACAGGGAACAAAATGGAGAAGAACATCGTATCTTTAATGGCTGGCTAAGAGGTATTACAGTGTGAGAAAAATCTCCAGTAGGGTAGCCACAAATACCAGAGCCACAATAATGATAAGAATAAGAAAAAATGTGGGAAGTTAAATTTATGAGGAAATCTCTTTGCCTCACAGCTTAAAATTGTGACAAGGAATACCTGTCACAGTATTCCATATAAATTGTATAAGTTAGTCACTGGGTATTTGTAAATTAAAGTCCCAAAACTTTTATTCCCACCCAGAATGATCAAAGGAGCGGTGTTGTTCAATTGATGTCACAAGCTCAATTTTCTGTCCATTTCATGCCTTTATAGACAAATAGATTATACAATCCCAAAAGCTCACACACCAATCCCTCTTAGTGATCCATCCACTTTGTTGCCTGTTTTTTCCATGGGTAATATAATACTAAATTACTTATCCATTTTATTAAAAAATAAAATAAAAAAAATACAGATGGATATAACTAGTTAAGTGTTAGGATGAACATACCCAGTTTCCTAGATAGACAGGAAGTACAGGATCCTTTCTTTGTTGTAGGAAGAAAATCACCATGAGAGCAAATACATATGGCGGTATCCCCCCTTCTTCAGGTTGATCAATGCCACAAAGCTGATAAAATAAAATAAAAAAAAGAAAAGAAAAAAAGAAAATACAGAAATGAAACTTTATTAGGAGAAATGTTTTATTGCAGAATTTGTAAGAAGTAAAAATGATTTACTTTAGTTTTAATAGATAATTATTCCATATTTACAAGATCAGTATTTGAAGCTGCATTTCCCTGCATTCAACATCCCCTATCATGCTATATCCTTTTAGTTAGTAAAAACCTTCTAGTACATTAGCAAAATGTTGTTCTTCCAGAGATCTTTTATATAACACAGGAATAGTTTTAATTTGAATTTGGTTCATTTCTTTATATTTTTGGTTTTTATTGAGCTTTACAAACTATTTAAACAAAAACAAGAGAAAATGTACATGTATGTTTTGCAGAAAAGCCAACTTATAAATTATATCCACATTTTCACTGACAAACACATTTGTTACCAAAAACCCTTTAATGGGCAGTATAATGGAACTATGAGGGAAATTATTTCCATTTAATTGGCATGTTCCATGGCAGCAACTAAACAGGTCAAGACCCTCATAACTGACTGCACAGCTCTCAATACTCAGACCTCTACAAATGAATCCCTATAGAACACTAAGAGCAGGACCATAACCAACGAAAGGAACATGATATGCAAGTAGAAAAAAAATGTTTCCTGGCCAACCAACTAAGGGTTTAATGCAGCAACATCAAGTCAGTGATGTTTTAGATGAGCATGGTCTTTGTTTTCAGTAAAACTAAAATCCTCTGTTCAAGATGCTAACCTGATCAGCTCAATTTAAGCCATCTCAGAATATATTACAAACTACATGCCCATTGCATATTTTACATCCTAAACCCTTCAGTTAGGATTTTCAATATTTAAGTATAACATTTTCAGTGTAAAATGCCAAATAAAAATGACTGTGAACATTCAAATTACTACTGGTTAGTTCAAGAAATGTAAATTAATAACAAAAAGGCTGTAATGAGAAAAAAAAATATATAATTTCAATATAAATCTTATCTGGCTGAGGTGCTGGGTGTGTCTCCACCTCGTTCCCTGCACACAACTCACTGATCATTTTGGAGTCATGGTGATAGGTGTTCCTGATACCTGGTAAGTCCTGGCAAAGAAGATTCCTTGAGTGCAAAGGTTTGTGAAGTCTCTAATCTGTCCTGCGAGCATGCATGACCAGTATGGGGTCAGCGATGTCAGTTTTTATGTTGGCCCATGTTTAAAGAAACCATGGAATTATTACCAGGTACCAGATGAAAAGAACCGATTACTAAGGCCATAATTTCAGTCATGTGAAGAAAGAGAAGAGAGGAGGAAGCTCCAGCGCTGCAGGCTTATATGATCCACTCAGACTTTATTTTTATTTATTTTTTATTACAGATGGCTTTATTGTTGTCTCAGATGAATAAATGGGTTTTTATAAATCCAAGTTGTGGACTAGCTGGCCACAATGTTCATCTGGCACTTATACTAGCTCTTTAAAACACTATAAAAACGGCACAAAAAAAAAAGTTGTACAATATAAAATCAAATTAAAAAACGGCTGAAGAACATTAATAAACATATTACCTTTGCCCAATATCGGAAAGCAACCACCAATGAAAGAAGCCTTGGTTCCAGCCTGCCAAGAGCAGCTAAATGGTTCGTAGTTAGAGAGGCATTTTCATTCCCTGCACTCACTTTGCACAGAAGGCCACTACAATGAAATAAGATTTCAAATTTTATTGTGTACACATGTAAATATTCAGCAAAACAAAAAGTAAAAATAAATAAAAAACACATCTTGCGATACAGAATACAATACGATAATACAGAATATAGAACTTGCAGATTCAAATCTTAATAGAGAATGAGACATCAAGTTCCAGCAATCACAAAATTTTACATTTTATACTCTATACTATATTTTATGCCAACACCTTAAACTGGTTAAAGTAACGGTATACATGTTAACTATAATAAGACTCTAGAAATGCATACCATCCTAGATACAAAAATATTTTTTGAATGTTAAAAATTTATTCTATGCACTCATCCCCAAGGTATTAATTGCCATTTATTGCGTTTTAAGAACCTACTGAAGTGAAAATAACCAAAGCCTATAAAAGTACTCAATCTAAATGTAAAAATATTTAAGTGTCAAAGCCATGGATCCGACCTTTCCTTTTCTCGGCAGACCACCACAGGTACTCTGGCATGGAAATCAGTGTCGAAGTCAGAGAATAAATCTGTAAGGGAAATGAAGAAATGATATGAATGTGGCAACTTATATACAATGCTCCAATATGAATTACTTTATTGCACAGGTGGAGAAATTGCAACTGAAGGGTATAATATTGCACTTTCCCTGATCCCATGTGGCCACTCGCCAAATTGCTGTGTACCATAAGATAGAGACTTAAAAGGGAACGTGGTTTATATTCCTAAAATTCATGAAGATCTGACTTTGCTATAAAAGAGAACTTTCATATCCCATGAAGCCCTTCCACAAGTAACTGCATACATAGAGAATGGAGGTTTGGACACACATGAATGAGCTGCCGCTAGTGGCCAGACAGTCAAGTTAATAGCCATGTTGACTCGCCTAACAGGAGTAATTAGAGCTCTACCTGTGTTTATCATTAGCTACAGAGTGTGATGCAGACACTGTGTGTAAGCTTTTTTCCTTGTGTAGACTTTGCATCATTACAACAATTGTGGAATTATTGCACAATGCTATGTGCAAAAGAAAAAAAAAAAAACATCTTGAGGCACATCAGTTATACCAGTTTACAAGATAATTTACACTAAAAATGGAAGCAGAGCATAATAATGACTTACCGCTTTGCTTTAGACTGTCTTGAACTAGGAGAAGGACATCTGGCTGATTCATCTATAACGACAGCATGCAAGAGTAATTAGCATTGACCTCTTAAACTGAATGCACAGGAGCTCCCTGATTTACACACAGTTTGACTTACAGACGACCCACACTTAAGAACGTGCTCCCAAGGATTTTTGTAGGAATTTGTTTTTATGATTTTTTTGAATTAAAAGAAAGAGTACAGGGGTATTATTGCACTATATTATTATTATTACCACATGAGCCATAACAGTATTATTATTCATCAGGGATCAGAGTTACATACAAACCCGACCTAAAATAAAAATTCTCTGGAACGCATTTCGTCCATAACCCAGGGACCTCCTGTATATATAAGTAGAACAGTACACATATTGTTCTAGGTTACTAAGAAACAATACATTGGAATATAGGTCTAATATTCATAATAAAAATAAAAAAAAGGTCTTAAAAAAGGGACAGTTGACGCTCTATGTCAAAGCAAATTTTCTACCAGAAAATGTAATGGGAAAAAAATAAATAAAAAAGTTTACCTCAATTGTACCTCTTTCCCGCTTTTCCTAATCACTACTGGAAGGAAGTGAAAAAATTTAATCTGAGATGACATGCAAGCCTTACTGAGACAGTTTAAAAGTTCTCAGTTGAGATCTTTCCCTTCCCTTCAGTAATGCTTAGGCCAATGACAGAAGTGGGGTAAATTTCATGAACCCCTTTGACTAAAATGGCATCCTGGGATTCTTGCTGTAAATCACGTTATAACATGCCTACCTTCCTTTTGGGTGGTCTTGTCAGAACCACATACTAGAATATAATTTATTAGACTAACCGTACAGTGTGACAGGGATTTTGTCATCATAAGCTGCAACTCAAATTTCCTAGGTCAGCTCTGCTTCATGAATTCACCAAATAATCTTAATGGGGATGATTTACAAGAGATGGATGTGAAGGTAAGACAGTAGACAAATAGCCAGAGCATTACAAAAATCTTTTTGTAAAGAGGCTCTAGTCCACTAATTTTCCAGGACTGCCACCAGCTTGCATATTAATGAATTTTGCCATTTTATTTTGCACCAATCACTAATTTCCTTCAATATTAGCCACAAATTATACAGTTTACATGGACCTTAATGAATGACATTAGTGGTCCTTTAAAAAGAAAACCAAAGTGTCAAACTCTATGCTCCTTTGGCTTGATAAAGTGCAAAATGTTTTTACAAAAGTTTTAAAAATTGAAAGGTTATATAGTAAATACATTTTAAACTATGCATATACAGTTTTGCTCAAGTGGTAGCAGACATGGAGCCTCATTCAATTGCGATTTAGCCAATTGAATAGGGCTCTATATAAGAACATAGCATATTTTTTTTACAGAAGTTTTTAGTTCGTGATCTTCTATCCAAAAGCAAGGTCTTCACTAACTAAATACTTCTGTAAATCAAATTTTAATGAGGCCTATTGTGTCTTTGTAATTTAATTAGAAACCTGGAAGGATTGGAGGAACCTTTGATTCAGTTAAGATCTCTACTCTATTGAAAAATTCCTACTGAACTTTGTTGTCAAGAAACTGTAAAATAGAAGAGCAGAAGGATAAGCCATCAAGTAGCAGTCCTTGATGGAACCCCTCATGACCCTAACAGAGTCAGCTACATATAATGCATGTTTTATGCTCTTAGCCTACACATAGTGCATAGTCTCTGCTCACACAGAGGTATTCTCTGTTTACCATGTTTTACTAAATATTTAAAAAAAATCATAGAAAAAATGTAGTGAAATACAGGAATGATTAATCTTGGTTCAAAGAAGTATAAAATATTTTGGACTTACTAACTTAAATTTGCCACTCCTATTGCTCAATATAGGGGCTGCCATTTCCCCCCCTCGCATTCTACCTGACTGGTATCAACTTCCATCTTTGTTAGCTAGGTATTGCTATCGAATATGTAAAGATGAGGTCACTGTTGGGGTGAGGGCCATCCACATAGCTGGGCAGAGTCTACTTACAAAATAAGAGGGGGAGACTGTACAGGGAGTGCTCCTAGGGGGATTATTCATGTAAGTAAAACCTGTCCAGCTGGGAGGATGGCTCAAGTGACATCTCACAGCTAAACAAGGTGGATGGTTGTCCGTGGGGCATACTGTGCGGTAAAATGGCAGCTCCTATTCTGAGCAAATATAAACAAGCCCAACATATTTCCCATTTTTTTTTTTTTAACTATAGAAAAGATTACACTAAAAAAAAAAAAAACAATTCTTCCAAAGTTTGGTTGTATTTTTTGTAAAATCAGGCTAGCTTGGTCTTTTGGATACTGTGAGTTTTCCAATTTAAAGGGGAAGTTTCTTCTAAATAAAAAGATTTTCTTAGATTTTACATTTTTTAAATGAATTTTCATATATGTGTAAAAATGTTCACCACTAGCCTTTTATTGCTACAAAATCTATGTAAATTAAATATTGTAGAAATGTAGCCATCACTGCAGTAGTCTGGTTTGTTGTTTAACTGGCTCTTCAACATATGACTCAATCAGGTCATAGATTTCTTTTGTCACGGACACGGAGCTCGATTTTAAAATGGTGCTTCACAAACAGAACAACTATCTACGTAAAAGTTATGGAACGTGTCTAGTTTACCAGTTGTTCCTCCAAGAGTAATAAAGGGGCATGGAAGGTTTCTTCACTGGAAATATAATATACCTAGGCAACAATTCACTTTTTTAATTTTTTTTATTTTTTATTAACAAGTGCTTAAAAGCCCAATTTTTTTTTCTGAGTAAAATCATACAAATTTATACCAGTTTGTATGTAGCTACAGAGGGCAGATCCTGAGTCAAAGTGCAGAATTTCATATTAGCCTGTCAGTGACCTCCCTTAAGTAGCATGTTGCAGAATGCTACCACTGATTGATCACTATGAGACAGGGCAACTGTATTAAAGAGCTGAAGAGAGGAAAACCAGTTAGAGACTATTTTTAATATTTTAGACCGAAAAAAATAAAGCTTTTAAGCACTTAATAAAATACACAAAAAGTAAAAAGAGATACATAGGTATATTTCCTAGTGAAATCCAGAAACCAAATGAATTTAATGGAAAAATATATAGATACCTTATTATAGGTGGAACTTTATAGTTATTATCCTTTATTTGTAACACACCAAACTGTTGTGCAGCACTATGTGGGTTAAGTACAAGGCAAAAACAATTTTAACACATTGCAAACGAATGGAGAGATCTGTCTGATCTTAGAATCTAACCTACATAGTGTTTTCCCTAAAGCACCTTACAAGATTAAAAACTGGCAAAATTACAATCTAAAAAGGGTTTGGGTGTGGTACAGGAGGGTGATAGATGAGCTGTTCATATTAAAGATGAAAGTGATGAGTTTCTTCAAAACCTCGCTAAAAACACATTGGTTTAAACGTCTTGAGTCAGAAAGACAATCCAGTGGAGCGAGGCAAGGCGGAAGTGAGAGAAGGAAAGAAGGTGGTTGTTCGAGGAATTTGAGATCACAGCAGAGATATAAGGGGGTGCACTGTTGAAATCTTTGAAAGTTAGGGTCATAATTTTACATTTTTAAATAAAAAAAATAAATTTAAAAAAAAGGGGGGGTCCCTAGGACTGAACCTTGGGGTATGCCAACAGACAGCGGGCGAGATGAAGAAGTTTTGCGATAGAAGGAGACACTAAATGTTCAATCTTGTAGGTATTATGTGAACCATGAGAGAGCAGTGTCACGGATGCCAATAGAGTGAAGAACTTTGATTAGAAGAGGGTGGTCAACAGTGACAAAGAGATCCAGGAGAATTAGTATAGACAATGACTCTGACTTTGCAGTGAGCAAGCCATTAGTGAGTTTTGCGAGAGCCGTCACTGTGGGGTGATGAGGCCGGAACCCAGATTGGAAGGTGTCAAGATGGGAGTTGGAGGAAACACATTGGGTAAGGCGATTGTACACAAGTCGAGTAGTTTTGAAGCCAGGAGGAGAAGTAGAGAGATAGAGCGACAGATGCAGAAGCAGAGTCAGATGAGGGTTTCTTAAGAATGGTTGTAATTATGGCATGTTCTAGAGATGATGGAAATTTGCCAGTGTTTAGGGACAAGATTGAATATATGTCTGAGAGCTGGGATAAGTGTGGTAGGGAGGGGGAGGGATCAGCAGTGATGGAATAGGATCATGTGAACAGTTTATAAGGCAAGAGGTTGATGGACTGGAGACTTCATCTTCAGTTACAAAGTCAAAGGAGTCCACAGTGGATGTCAGATTGGGAAAGGGGGAAGGCCGGGTGTTTGTGTCTGAGCTATGTTGAGAGGAGAATCTGTTTGAAATGTTTAAAGTGGCTGGCAAAGTCTTCAGCTTTTGAGAGAGGACAGGTTGGGATGTGGACAGACAGAGAGTGTTCAATGTGGAAAACAAACGTCTGTGTTTGGAGGAAATATTTAATGTTAAGCGATGAGAAATAATGCTGTTTGGCAAGACGGAGGGCAGAGAAGTAGGGGTGGAAAATAAACTTGTAATGGAAGAAGTCTGCTGAAGTGCGATATTTCCTGCATAATAGTTTGGGAGTGCGGCAGCACTTTTGCTCACATCCACAACCATGGCACACTACACAAAGGCGCTACATGCAAGAGAATCTGCATGTGGTTATGGGTGCAATAGTATCAAGGTTGAAGTGAGAGACAGGTTGTACTGGGAGGTGGGTGAGGGGGCTGATAAGGGGTTGTAACACAACAGAAAGATGTATTGGAACTTGAAGTTTAACATCTTTGATCACCATCAGAATGTTTAAAGCATTTAATTTTTGCATATGAACCTAGCCATTGCAAACAAAAAAAACTACTTACAGTAACTGGAAACTGTATGTCTATATTCAAGTCAGAACTTCTGAAGCCAAATCTGCTGCAGGATGAGCCGTAAAGCCTTAGTGAGCAACCTGCAGGGAGTATAAGATCACAAATAAATATACACTTCTAATGTAAAAGGTTACATTCCCTTATTTTTAGAATGGATTAAAATGTTATGGTGTGCCAAAATGTTCTTCTCCATGATAAACAGATGAAGCTACGAGAGACAATAAGTGTGGGGATATACCTGGAAGCTTCTGTTGAATTAGCTTTTCCATGGCTTTCATAGTGGTTTGCCTTATTGCCAGGTCTTCCTCTTTTAAACCATGCTCCTCAATTAGCTTTTCAATAGCTGCACTAATTGCTTGTATCTGAGGTAGCGATGGTGGTGGCAGAGTTGTTAGAAGCTCCTCTTCTCTCTTTTCCTATAAGAAATATTTTTTTGCACAAAGTGAAAGACTGAAAATATGTTTGGACACAACTAAAAGTGTTATTTTCAGAGTCATGTGTAAACTGCAGCATAGAGACTCAATGCAATTGCTATTAATATCAAAGGTTCTCTCCTACATACAACATAGATAAGCATGTCTGTTTCATTGCAGAGTTATATCTGCTAAGTATTGGAACTGAGGTATATAGATTATATAACGCAAACCTTGAAGAATATGGTTGTATATTTTTAATTTTATAAGAGTTGCTTATATTTGAAAAGCATAATAATTATACAAATTTATTTAAACAAAAAGTTAAAAAAAAAAAAAAAATTATGAAAGCTTCCTTAAAAAGGTATATACAAGTGAGCTGGATTATGAATGCATCTGATGGAGGAGAATTAGTAGTGTATGGAAAAAAAAAATTTTTAAACAGTTACCCTAAAGTTTGCTGAATTTTTTGCACACTGTCAATATTGAC